>JACXSJ010000978.1:47099-135652 GCA_014851325.1 Pentalonia nigronervosa | reverse complement strand
CACCAATCACTTAAAGACGTTCTAGCAAATTAACGACAAACCAAGATAACCCAAAACCGATAACATTTTATTTATAAACCTATTATAAGAAGCTATAGAAATGTACAAACATTTATTTTCATTCAAACTATCATAATTACATAAGTAAAAATAAGCTGGGGTCATAATTTACCCCGTGCGAGTAACGACGGGTTAAAACTTGAATATTTTATACATTTTTAACTATAAAATAATTTGCAATTATTCGATATTTCGGTCAAAATTTGAACTATAAATGCTTATAAAAAAAATGTATCTTTATAATTTCCAACCAATATTATAACACTATCCGTGCCATTTTTAAGGCACAGTTCCTCTATTAATTATACTAACTCCATAAACGGTCCATGTGTAACTTCTGTAGGTCGTAAAATAAAATAAAAAATAAATAAAATTTAGGTATTATTTTTAATTCAGGTGCCAATTTTCACTCCTACACTGAAACGACATAATGTCGCAATGCTTTAAAGATGCTTGGGTTCGTATTGCGTATACCGAAGGAGTTGAATCTATCGTCTTCATTGAAAACTGCATTATATTGCTCACTGGTCCGTTCCCTATTAGAGTATGCATCTGCCCTATGGGACCCTTATACAGTAACTGACACCTGTCGATTAGAACGCGTCCAGAGACTGTTCTTATTTTGCGCAGCTTTTGTATTAAAAATAAATCATCCTCCCCGTGAACATTCCATAGTTATGCAGGAATTCAGTATCAACTCTTTGGCAGACAGACGAGTTAACGCTAACGCTTACACATTCTATGCAGTATGCGTGTATGAAAAAAAGCTCACGATCAAACACGAATCCAAGATTCAACAACATTATTGCCAGCAGTGCTCAATGGGGTATTATAAAAAATGACAATTATGTCGTAAACATAATGTGTTACAATCAAGAGGACGTTAGGTTGGACGTAAACGGAGCTAAAGTGTTGTGCAAGTAAATCAAAAATTTCTTTACCTATTAAAAGCTAAACAGTCGTCGGAAGGACACCACTCGATTTATTATTATTTTTTTTTGCTATTAACCATGGTCCATTGGTCAATATTTATGCATTACAGTATATCGTTTATCAGTTTAGCCTTTAGGTGTGTAATTAATGTATTGTGTTCGTGAACAGGTCAACCATCAGCAGGATAAAGTGAATTATTCTTTTTTCTACTGCGTTGTTGTATTTTTCTACTGCTATCACAGAATAGATTAATATTGTTCTGTGTTAATATCGTAGATAGTAGATAATAGATATCAAACTAAGATAAATAACAATAATATTTACAATGGATATTTTGATACAGCATAATGCCTATTGCGAAGTCTTATTTTAGTTTTTCAATAACGTAACTTGTTTGTACAATTTATTAATGAATCCTGCATTTACGTAAAAATATGTACTTTAATCACATTTGATCATGCAAATATATTTGAATTAACAATTTCATCATTAACATTTTAAACATGTCGGTTCAGCTTAAGGCGTTTGCCAAAGCTATTGATCAGTCGAAAATTAAAGCTTATTTATTTGGATCTGATGATACAAAAGGTAATAAATTTAACCATGTGTAATACGATATACACATAATAATGATCAATTAACAATTTAATATAATATTTTTTAGTAGATGTTTTCAATGACACTGTAAATTGTGTATCTCCTGGAGGTGAAATCATAGTATTTGGACATAACAATAAAATAATAACCTTTACAAGTAAATATATTTGTGTGTATCTGCTGAATTATAGAAAATTAACTATATTAACTAATTTGTATTCTATAGTTAAATGGTTTTCTGGTTCAACCAATGATAATATATGCCAGACATTTCAAACATTTTTGAGTAATGCTATTGCTCAAGCAAACAAGTATGTATTAAATTTGTAAAATCATTAATATTTTATACATGATTGTTTTTTAAAAAATTGATAGTTATTATTCTTTTGTATACTTCAATTTGATTATTTGTTTTATATTATTCCAGTGAACAAATTACATCAATTGTATGTCTCCCTATTGCATCAATCAATACAAAACTGTCTACTCATTGTAGTCCTGATTGGTTTTGCATTGCCATTGGATTTTCAAGCGGTTATGTCAAATTTTACACTGAAGTTATTTTCGACTAATTAATATTTTAATTCATTTTTATAAAATAATAAATTATTTATTTTATTTCTAAGGATGGAGACCTGCTACTATCACAATTATTCCATAATAGCGCTGTTTTGAAAATACGGTGTCAAAGTCATCAGCCTGCTAAAATTAATCCTCCAACTGTAGAACAACCTGAAGAAATTGCAATATTATATAGTAAAGTTATGTGTACAGTTGTTGGCACAATTTTAATTAATAGTTTAAGGTCTTGTAAAAATCAATTGACTAAAAGTAAGTGTAATAACAAACAGTTATAATTTTTAATTATTTTTTTTTATTCTTATAAAAGTAGAAATTAAATTAAATTTAAAAAAATGGTTTTACCTAATATTGTATTCACTACAAATAAGTAAAATATATATAAACACCTTGCATAATTAAAATAATTAAAACAATCATAGAAAAAGTATATTATTATAATCAAATAAAAATTAATTGAATATTATTTATATTTTAGTTCAAACAAAATATATGGGCGATATAAGTATACCTCCATTAACATATAAAAAGTGGACTTTTGATGTTCAGAAAAAGATAAATGATGCTACTATTGGGCCAAGATATGATATCACTAGTTTTCAACATATAGTAGCAGCCAATATCTGCAAAGGTATTAGTGGTGATAAACAAAATTGTATACCACAAATGACTCAAATTATAGCTGCTGGTCATGAACCATATTTAGCGATTCATTACACAATTGGAGGACATGCTCAACCTACTTTTGGAAATATAACCAAAGCAGTCACTAATAAATTTAAATCATCTTTAATCCAAACATTACCGTAAGAATTTTATAGTTTCATAACAAGTTGAAGATAAATAATGTTTAGTTGTATATTTGAAATTTTAGTTGTTGGTTGTCTTATAATTTATCATTAAATGAAACACCTGACACACTAGAACAATCTGAACAGCTTGGATGTCGGTAATACCTAAACTAAAATAAAATATTAATTATTCTGTATAATATTAATAAAGTTTTAATATCAAAATAATAATTAGTTTTAGTCTCAATGAAATGGAATGTGAAGCTTTGAAAATCGAATTAAGTCCCCAATTATCCATTGGAGTAATCTCTGATAACTTGGGAAAAGTTACACTTTTTGAGGTCAATGCTGGAGGAATAATAAGGTAGTTTGGATTTATATATTATTATAATAATAATTGTTATATGTGGCTTGGTGTGGCGCAGTTATACGCTCAACTGCGGAAACATTCTGAGTGTACGTACCGGCCGGTGTTGCTAGCTCCCAGATGGGTGATCACCCGGGTTTTTAGCAACAAATCCTTGCCACACATACAAAAATGTATTCCAACCAACTGTTCCTCCACACACAGTACCAGGCCAATGACTTCCGTAGTTAAAGCCTTAATTTTAATAAAAAAAAAAAATGTTATAAATATTTTAGGACATGGGATGGATATAAAGATGTCCAATTTGGCTGGCTTGTAGTCAATGAAAATAAGAGTTCTAGTTCTAAACAAGCATTATTTTTAGTAATGTATATACCAACTAAAGAAGTACTAGAAGTATGGTCGATGCATAACTATGAAAAAATATCAATGTCTAAAGTTTCTAAAACTGGAAGGTATGTTCAAATATAAACTTGTCAGATCATTGAATCAATACCTTATTACTTCTATTAATGTTATAGACTATTTTACACAAATTTCGGTTTGTTTGGAGCTCTAAGTACATCAAGAATGAACATATACAATGCTAATTATCGTTGTTATTTTATAGATGAAACAGAAAATATTACAGAAATAAATGTACCTTATCACTGTATAGAAAAGTATATTATTTATTAAAATATTTGATATATTCATCATATATTAATATATTTAATTTTTATAAAATCTTTACTTAGTTGCTCTAATAGTCAACTTTCTCGCGATATGTATACATTTAAAACATTCAAATCTTTATGTAAAAGTGAAAATGTTGATAATGAAATACTCTGTGAAGAAGTTGTGAAATTAGTCAATAATTTAATGACTGATAAAGTAAGGCAACAAGCATTTGATTATGTTACAACCAGTAAACATATGACACAATATGCTTTGGTTGCATTTTTGAAAAGTTTTCAATCAAACTTAAAAGAAAAAAGTAAAATTTTGACAAATAACTTAAATACTCAAATATATAATAATTTTAAATTCATTTTAGAACAATGTGACCCTCAAAATCATGATGAAAAATTATTGAGAAATATTGATAACCATTTGAAACTTATAAAGTTTTTAACATTTTTATCCAATTTTCAAGAAAAACCTCGTTTCAAGACATCATCTTTATCAGCTGAAGATAAAATACAAGTATACAAGTAAAACACTACATTGAGTATATTATTATATTTATTCATATTCATTTTTTTAAAGGAGTTGTCTAAAACACTTCGTTTAACCGATCAGGATATGGATAGAATTATTTCTTTACTTCCTATAGAACCTAAAAAGAAAACTGTAGTGATGTTCTATGATGATGTAAAATCAATGAATTTAATTGAATTACTATCATATTTTAATACAACCGGTGAAAATGTTTCCATAAACATTGATAAAAATGTAGACAAATTATGTAAGATTAATTTATTATTTATGTATATATATGTGTAAAACTTAATGTTAATACAAATATTTTTAGGTAAACATATATTTGAACCTATTATGCATTTTGATAATGATATTGGAGAATGGAATTCTGCATGGATAGCTAGTGGTATTCAATTATCAGATATGGTATATTTAGCTGTTAAATATTGGCTATCAAAACCTCTCACCTTAACTGTTGTAACAGAAATGTTAAATTTCCACAGAGCAATTGATACAATTTGTAATTCGAATGGTATGAGGGTAAACTATAAATCATTGTTGAAATTATTAATTACAAAATATATATAGATATATTTTTTTAACAGGGATAAAATTTGATTGGAAAATAACACAAGATCAATTTTCAAATAGTTCAAATACATTTGCTTGTTTAACTGGAGCTACAATTTGTAAAACTATTGCATCTAGTAGAAAAACAGGTTGGTGTAACTGTATAAATATGCAGTTGTATAGTTATTTGAGAGGGAATCAAAAGGACTTTTTTAATAAATACTTTTGTTATTTGTAAAATTTATATTTGTAGTCAATGTTAATAATGAATGGGAATGTATTTCTGGAGATGACTATCAATGGAATTTATTAATAGAAAGACTTGAACAATTGTGCCATCTCAATGCTACATTAAAATATTGTTCAAAAAAACCAGTTGGAACACTTCATTGTTTAAAATATGAATACTCGTCGATTACACTAATAGATTTACTACAACTTGGACGTGGTAATATCACTTATTAGTAATAATAAATTATAATAGTTACTTAATTACATGATCTCATATCATAAATGATTTTAGGTGGAGTGTCTACACTTGTTAGTAAATGGTTGGCTGGTATAGGCCTAGATCCTACATTAGTGATTGATGAGTGCTTAATAGATTTTGATACAAAAAAAACTAAACCATTAAATCAGAATAAAAGAATTATGGGTATTCAAGAAGGCCTTGTTATAGATACAGAGACAGCAATTGAAGTCAGAGCATTAAATATGGCAGAAAAAGAGATATTGGATACATTAAAACGTCTCAAAACCTGTTTTCCATACAGTTTGGACGGGAATACATTATTAAGTAATATTTTTTGGGAATATTCATCTGCTTGGAAAAATTGTGTTTCTGATCTTAGGCCGCTTAAAACAGCTTTAAATGTTGCTGATACATTACCATGTTTGCATACAAGACAAAGCAAGTATATTTTATTATGTAACATTATGATTTGTATTATCAGTTATAATTTGTATGTCTTTTATTTATATTTTTAGGTGTATGCTCTTTAGTATGGTCTACACATGTATCTCCCATTTTTTTATCAGCTGTGAGGCTTATTGATCGTGTAGGAAAAGTTCCTAAAGACAAGTTGTGTATTCAAGATGTTGGGATGCCAGATCAATATATAGTCAAATTTTTTGATTTATGTGAACGTTTAATTGAAATAATTATTAAGGTTGATATAACAGTAATAATATAATTTCCATATAATTTACTATAATTAAATTATAATATTCCAGGCATCTGTATCAGCTGAAGAAGTTGAACTTGCTGAAATAAAACATGATTTTTTTTGGGAAAATTGGAAAACCAGTAACCAACATAAACTTACTCTTGTTCAAATAGCTCTAAATAAACCTAGTCCTGATCGAGAAACTCTTTTTTTGACTCATCAATTTGTTAGAACATTTCATATATTAGCCAAATGTTCAATACACATAAATAAACCACTGAACAGTCTATTTGACTGTAATGTAAGTTAGTATTAAATAAATATTTTTTTCCATATAATACCATTTTTTTTTTATAGGTACATGAAATCGATATTTCTAATTTAAACCAAAACACATTCAATCAAGAACTGCCAAGATCTAAAGTTAAAAAATCAAAAACTAATTTCATTATTAATTCTATTAATTCAGCAGTTGGCCTCATACAAAAAGATTGTGAGGTATAATTGGATAATCTACATGATTAACATTAAAAATGATTAAAAACTAGTCAATTAAAGGCAAAATATTTTCTAAAATTTTAAATAATTAATATAGATAATTAAAATTAAAATTTAGTTTTTAAAATTATGCATGTAATAACAAATATATGTAAAAGTAATACATAAATAATTATTCAAATTTAAATAATATTGCATTAAAATAACTAATCAAGGATAACATATTTTTTTCCTTTTGATTAGGTTTTAATTATAAACAATGATACTGTTTTAGGATGGACAATATGAATTTGAAAGCAAAGAATGTATGTTTTGGATAGATAAAATATTTCAATTAGCTTTTGATTGGCAGCTAAATTTAGATGATCTTAGAATATTTCAAGTTATTTCACTGTATAGTAAAGGACACGATCGTTTAGCCGAAGAAGTAAGATACCAATTTTATTTTTCTTTGACTTAAAAACATATTAATTTTAAATAATTTATTTTTAATAGATTATACCAATTGTCCACAATAAGGAAAATCTTATAAAACATTTAATGAATGTAATCAAACATAGATTGAAATTTGAAGTATGCATTAGTGATTTAGACTTTCATGCCAAAATTGTATATTTTAGCCCAGAAGTTGTTTCTTGGCTTAAAAGTCCAGTGAGTTTCATATCAAATATTAACAAAACTAGTAAATAATTTTATCATAAAATTATTATTTTCAGGTGGAAATTGATGTTGATAAGTCATTATTAAAAGAAACTTTAGAATTAGTACAAACTGTAATAACTTTATTACCAGAAAACGATAGTCAACATGAATTTGTTACCAGTCTCATGGATAGTTTAATATCCTTAATTAATAGTTGATAACAAAACATATGGATTTAAATGTAATATTTATAATTTTACCACTGTATATTTCACAATTCAATAAATAACACTGTAATATGTAATATTTTTTAACCTGGAAAATATGAATCTAAGTGGTACGTAATAATCATTTTTAGTAAAAAAAATTCATGTAATAAATTAATCTATTGCACATTTTGCCAATAAAGTAACAAAATGCAGTACACACTTATAGCTTAAATAAATTTAAAACTTATAATTCAAAGAATTTATTTTTTATGAATTGAATGCATTAAAGCATCAACATTAAAAAAAAATATATACATCCATTAAGTTTTATTGAAAAGAAATTATATTAATTTAGTTTACAAAAAAGGAAAAAAAACATTTTACTTATTTATATAGGATCTTCGAAATAATAAGTTAAGTATTTAACTTAAATAGATAAATAGGTATCTAGATAATATTAAAAAGTTTTAAAAATTGTTCCAAAATATAGATAATATTTTAAGCATTGAATATATCTAAGTAGTATGTGTAAAATATTTATATGACAAAAATTAATAATAATAGATAAAATGTGTACAAAAAAAATTAATTATGGAAACTTGAAAGAATTAAAATTAGAAAAAAGAAACAAAAATTAGCTATAAAGACCTAAAATATCAAAAATTGCTTAGCAAATTTCAATTTTTAATTTGATTGTGCCTTATTCAAACTTTATGTTAAGAAAGCAAAAAAATTATTTTTATGCACATGACTGGTCAAATGGGTAATTTTGTTCTAAAAAAACAATAAATTAACCATACAAGGTATATTATGATATTAATCTAACGAATAATCTTTTATCCAACTTCATAACATTATCATCATGATTGTTTGCTACAAATATATTTTTTTAAATAAATATATAATATTATATATTATAATTATATTTATATATAATTAATTCAATAATTTTTTTATTACAAGATAATCAAAAGATGTCAAAAGACTACATTTAAAAATAGTCCACATTGTCCATCACACTACGATTTATGTAAACAATTTAAATTAAATGAATAACCACAGTAATACTCCGTGACTTTAAGTACGGATTCAATTTAATATACCTGTATCATAAACTCTTGTACTTAATCAAAAAAAAAAAAAAAAAAATATTAAGAGATCATTGTATTTTATATCTCAAAAAATATTGTATAAATAAAATTATGTATAGTTTTGTGGTGCTCATAAATTTGTGGTCAATCACGGTTAGGTAGATTGTAGCGTATACTGTTTATGCTTTAATTCAGGTCTGTGTTTGTCATAAAATATTAATAAAGTGAACTACACAAAAACCAGTGGACCCATCATTAAAATTCCTGATTTTCCAGTATGCTAATCCATTCCTATATATTTCACAATAGCAAACCTTAAATATTTTCATTGTACCATTCATTAAGAATATATTATAACAAATAATTGATGTGTTTATAATAATTAATGATTTATTGTGAAACAAAAATGATTTAAGTATTTTAAATTATAGATGGATATTTATTACAAATATATCTGTAATAATATCTAGATACCATGCATCCTTGCATCCTTAAAATGTCCTCGTCTATATTATACTCAATCGTATTGTTAATATGCAAATAATGGAACTTAAAAAGTTTTTTTTTTTTTTGTTTTACATTATGTCAATTTTGTTTATTGTGACTTTTTTTGATATTTGATCACTTATGTTCTATAAAGATAAATTATTTAATTGTTACCTATTTCACACAAACAATGATTTTTTTAAATCTACACATGTGAAAATATTGTTGATATAATATTGTTTTTGTTTCAAAATGTTAATAAGAAAAACAAATATTTACTTTACAATAATATTTATTTAAAAATATGTAAAAGTAATAAGTACATAAACATTTTATTTTTTATTTTTTATTGTTCCATAATTTTTAATTATATCATTAGATCGTTTATCTTTTTTTACATTCAATCTTTTATTAGTTTTTGAAGTCCTCACCATTGTTTTTGGCAATTTAAAAAGTTCTTGATTTTTTTTCGCTTCAGCATCTAGTTTTAATTTTTCTTTTAATTGCTTATAATTTAAATTTTCTTTTTTTCTAGGTTTTGCACCTAATTTAATGGCAAGTTGTTCTTTTGCTTTGGAATTTCTTGCATCAAAATGAGTTGTAAATTTAAATATTTCATTTTGTAATTTCCTTAAATTAACTTTTTCATCAGTTTTTGAATTTAAAGTATTAGATTTCATATAATTGGTTTCCTGAATTTGGCCTATTCTTTTTTTTGATTTATGTTGGATTACCTGAACAGGTGGACGTTTACCTTTTAATTTAGAGCTTAAAGTTTGGACTTCCATAATTTGTATTTCTAAAACAAAAAAATAATATTAAAATATAAGCAAGTAACTTGACATTTTTAAATTATTGCTATTAGTTACCTGCAGTTATAAGTAATGTAATTGTTGATAAATTAAAACACTAATTTCTAAGTTTAAAACAAAAATTATATACATTAGATAAACTCAAAAATAACAACTTTAATTAAATCCCAGTCAAATGTGGTCTATAGAACGTATGAAAGATGTAACCATTTAAATACATATTAACATATAATAAACTGTAAGTACTAACAGCTAGGTATATAATATCTTATTATTTAATAGATATTCAATAAATATGCTTACTGTGAATCTATATTTGTGATCGATATAAAAGCCGTATAACCAATTTATGATTTATAACTGAAAAACATTATTTTTCAACACAGATTTTAAATTTTAAAAAACATTAACGAATAGCGTTATAACGAAATACGATTTGTTTTTTTTTTTTTTTTTTTTGATAGAACATTGAATTATAGAAACGTCAAATAGAGCGATTGAACCACTGAACATTATATGACATTTCATAAATTCTGTGATTTAACAATTAGCACGGCTATAGTGATAAGAAACCCTGTATGCATGGTTGCATTGCAAAATATATCGGGCGCCGGGTAACATAATGTAACGTTCCACGCGAAATAACGTCATAAAATCCGTCCAAATGTCCGTACGGTTTTCACGATTTCCACTTTCCCGACTGTATCCGTCCGAACACACAGTTCGGGCGTGCAATTGGTCTTTGAATTTTTCGTAGATGTTCCGGAAGACGGTGCACTACACAGTCCACATATTCGGATGGCCGAGAAAATATTCACTCCGACCACCATACTCAAAAAGGTTTCATGGCTTCAGTCTGATAGTTTTATATTTTTATATTATGGTTCAACCTTCGACCGTGGGAACGAGCCATTATAAAAAAATGTCGACAATCGGTAAACGACGTGAATCCAAAAAATCATGTGATCCGGCGATCGTTTTAACCTATAGCGTAAGCGACGTTGAAGTAGAATTTATTAGAATGTGACGGAGCAATGTTAAGTACAAACATTGAATATCGGATAAAGACAAAAGCCGTTCGTTTGTATTACAAATCTTTTCCAAAGTTATCTGCAATTTACCTCGGTCGGTAAACATGCAAGGTAGGTACGAAAACAAAAACCACACATCATTATAAAATTCGATTCTGATTCAAAATCTAAAACGTCAAATTTTAAATTTAGGAGAAAAACAATTTATTAATTTTAAATGGTACTGGTCTAGTTGACCTCCTTACGTCTCTCGTTAATAAGATTAAACACTCTCGTGTTTTCGATATTTTAATCATTTGTCATAAAATGTCACTTACTAAAATTTATAAAAAAGGTATGAAAACTACTTAAAGCATTTATCATACTGTATTTATAGATTATGCATTTAAATTAAAAGTTATACAAAATTAAAAAAACGTGATCAAAATAAAAGAATATATAAATCATAAATGAATTATATGCCATATGATCAATTATTAGTCTTAATACCTTTTTACTGCTCGACATGATCTTAAATGACATTCTCGCCGACCCCTTTGTACATTTAAAACCATTTCACGTACACCGTCACAAGTCCTAGTTTTATGAACAATATTAGCATTTTGCAAAAAAATCATTACCGATGAATCATCATGCACGCCATTAAAGATTTGTTAGACATTTATGTTTTTTGTTTTAGTAGTACGGTATTTTCAGTATATTATATATATATTTCAATGATGACGACGACTGAATAACTGAGGTAGGTACTCCATAATATTATATATGGTACCCGCTGTTATAACTATCTTATATCATTCATTTTATATTTTTACTACACGGACTTTATTAAACATTATTCTTAAAATATCTAATACCTAAGTGAATTTCACACATCATTTTTGTATTTTTTTTTTTTTATCTGTATATCAATATAAACATTTTATAACAAATGATTAAAATATCGAAAACACGAGATTTACTATGTAAATGGCGGGCGTCAAACTAAACCTGAGTGATGGGCAGAATACTTTTTTGACGGAGGTCAACTAGATCAGTATTTTTAAAATTTTTTTTCTTGTGTTTCACTGACCCTTTTTTAAAAATCCCACAAAGATTATGTTTTTATAGGAACACTATTTTACTTTGATAGTCGATTGGAGTGATAAATTTCATTCCACAATTATCAATAAAAAATTATGCTATAGATGATAGGCTATTATTAATCTTTTTGTTAGAGTCTGAAGAGAACATACAGATAGATAGGAACATTACAATGAACAACAATGCGGCTCTATAATATTATAAATTATAGGATTGCAGCAAAACCAACAACGATATTTGCAAATAATTAATTTATTATACATAAACAGGTACAGTAATTAGGTAAATTATTTTAAATTTCAATATTGATGTATTTTTAATTTGTTGTTAAAATTATATAATATGCTCTCAAATATTTAATAGTATAGTGTAAATAATAAAAACATAAAGTATTAAGTGAATACGTAATAGATATTTCATTAAAAGGTTCCATTGTGATAAATCAATCTTACTACGAGCAGATCTTGACATTTTACTCAACACGAAAGCATATGTAATACTAGCCAGAGATTTAAACGCCAAAAACCCTATTTGGCCACAAACCAATAATATTTACAGAACAGTAATAAGCCTTTTCAATCACATGAAGCAAAACAATAACTATGCGATACCCTTCGACACACCAACAAGGCAACACACTTCCCAGGTATTCAAAACCACAGAGCTGATATTCTTGACATAACAATAATGCGCATTGCAAACCTACGATTTGATATACATAATCTAAATAAACTATCGTCCGATCTTAACCCCTATAGGTACTACTAAATGTATATGACCAAACAGAGCCCCAAATATTCAAAATAAAAATGCTTATAAACTGGAAAAACTTTTCGGTTAATATTCACGAAGAAGTAACTAACCCTAACCGGCCTAGCCAAAGTATACTAACAATCATAAAACATGTTTCAATAAAAATAGCAAATCTTTTTAATAATGCACTTTTGAACAATTAGACCACACAATCGACCCCCACAAAGATCTACTTCAAGCTATCCCCAATACCCAAATCCAAAAGAAAAGACTACGTCGAATCTGAGAACATACCAGAAAAACAGAAATCTAAACGTCAGACGATAGCTAAATAATATCCATTCTGTGTTTTATATATCGTACGAGATATGCTTCGCTTCCATCGTCAGGAAGAATGGAATCATCTGCTTAGTAATCTTAAACCTTATGATCCGAAACTGTAGAAAATAAACAAAAAGTCACAAGTAAGTAACTACTGAACCACACACGGTTTACATGGATTCGTTTATATCTTCATGATCCAAAAACCAAAGCCCAACTCTTCACTGATTTATTTGAATCACAATTTATATGTCTACATGTAACTGATGCAGGACATCAAACTGCTAATGAAGAACTAGAAATACTCACTCAAGTATATCCACAAGAAGTCCAACAAATAAATATTCATTTAAATAAATAAAACATATATATAGCAAATAGCAACCAGCAAGTAACATCTAAATAGTAAATAATATAGGATTATACACTTACACTGAGATGAACACTACCTATTTATAACAAGTGTAGGAACGTTTAGAAATATCTAATAACTCTTGGTAATCTTTAGAATTCTGAGAAAATTTCTAGTAGGTATAATCTTTTGAAATTTAAAAACTGGTATGTACGAAATACTTTATAGAAAAACTGCGGTTTACCCTCTAACTAATATCATAACGGATATTACAGATTAATATTTAATTTATAATACTATTTGTTTCTGATAGTCAATGGGTAGGGTCTAAAGTGTTGAATCTAAACAAATAGGTAATATTATTATACTATGACGTATACCTATATGATAATGTCGTATGTCTAATGTCTGTATAATATAAATTATGATTATCTAAATAATAATAAATCAATAAGTACGTATTATACAGTGGTTCTCAAACTTATTTGTTGACAGAGCTCTTAAGTTGCTAAAACAATCTACGGAACACCATAAAACCAAAATGTCAATATTTAAAAAAATGATGATCAATATACTAGGACTAGGATTATAATATACAAATACAAATTTCTGTGCACACCGTTTAAAAATATTTAAGTTTAAAATGTCGACGTATCTTATTCATAAAAATTCTAAGGATTTCAATTTTTTTTGCATATTTTTGCATAATATTTGTGCACATAATTATAACAAATAAACTTAATTATATCATATTAATAAATAACGGCCTGCAGACTTGTTCGTAGAAATCGGACATCCCCAATAAAACCTTCATAACGGATAAGTGACAAGCCGTATTATACGATCGGACATACATCAATTGCGCCAGAAATCACAGATAAAGAAAAAAAATTATGAGATTCAAAAAGGTTATACATCAACTGCACCGGACTATATTGAGGCCCAAAAAAGGTTATGCATTAATTGCGCCGACAATACTACAAAACTGAAGACATATAAAATATACAACGAAATTTATATAGAGCAAGACGAAAATCTACACCAAAATATCCACCAATATGCAAGAAACTTAGGAATCAATAATGTGCATAACAACACTTACAAATAGAAATGAAAATGTTTATTAATAAATGATAACAGTGTTTTTAATAATAACTAATTTAAAGTTTATCTGTTATCAAGAAAAAATATTTATGGACGGAATATATTCTTACTGTCCGAAATTTTTTTTATCAATTAATTACGATTTATACAGTAAATAATAGACATTATATTTTTTTAGTTTTTTTTTCTTATACCAGGTAAAGAAACTGTTATCTATGAAAGATCTCTAAAAAGTTTAATTGATATTTGTGAATCATTATTATTAATTAAATTTAATCCAAAAGTATGTACCTATTGTAGTTTTTGAAAAAGTTTATATAATGCAATGATTACTGTTTGGCCTACTATAATTTTACACGGCTGTCATTTTCATATATTTCAAGCATGGTGGAGAAAAATTCATAATTTAAGCTTAACTAGTGAGTATAAGAATGATTTAAGTGAAATTGGACAATGGTTAAGGTGGATATTTAGTCTATCACTACTTAAGCTAGAAAAAGTTGGAAATTGCTTTGCAAATGATTTTATGAATATAAAATCTACGCATGAACGAGTATCTCGATTTAGTGATTATCTTATTGATACATATATTGTCGAAGACACAACTTTTCCACCATTTATTTGGGCGTCGTGAAATATATTAAGTGAAAGGACTACAAACGCCTGTGAGTCATTCCACCCAGCATTCGGAAAATATTTTTACTCAGCACATCCAAATATTCTTGTATTTTTTGAAGTTTTTTAAACTTATACAAGTACAAACATACATATAAATAAATAATATTCAAAAGAAAATAAGATACAAAATAAAAAATACAAAAAACAAACATCGAAGATCATATTTCAAGATACAAAAACAGTATTATTAATATGTTTTAATTTGTAAAGTTGGTAAGACACCATTACAAGAAATGAAATTACACCTACACTTTTTTACAATTTATTCAAACAAAATTTCAAATTTTTATTTTATTTTAACAAATTATTCTATAATATGTGTTTTAATATTTTATGGTTTTTGATAGTGACTTATAATGTTAACGTATACATTTATTATGTACTTTTTTGTCTTATTAAAATGTATTAAAATTAAATATCTAAAAGTATTTATATTTTCCTGGTGCAATCGATATATACCTAATTAATTTGTGATAAATTTACTGGCACAAATGATGTATACCTTTTTAATTTGTGATTAATCCGCCGGCGCAAAATATGTATAGATTTCAGGTAGTAGAGAAAAATTGGCGCAATTGACGAACACTCATACGATCACGCATTAAGAAATCAATAATCAGCACTTATTTATAACGGTAAAATGTTACACGTGTGGCTTCCTTGTACACTGCCAGAGAAAAGGGACGATCGTTAAAATTTTATGCCACCGAAGAGAAATCTGTCTCTTGGAAGCGCGAGAACCTCTGATAAAGCCGTCTGACTCTGTAGTCAGCACATACGTATCGTCCCTCGATGCATACACACCAGCCATTTTAGCAACAACTTTCTAATACCGAATCTTGCGAGCTAGAACTGGACCTCTTTTAACGAGTATTAATTGGTGTATTTTATTATTTTAATTCACGTATTTTGAGTAGTTACTTTGTGTCACTTTTTCCTACTACAGTATAGTCCATAGGTAACTATGAACTAGATAAAAAGTGTATGACACATTAAAATATACTAAATATAATAGATTTACATATACTTTGCATACAATTGTATTGTATGGTAAATTTAATCAAATTCTCGAATATACATAACCTCAAGAGCCCTCCGAACATTTAGAGGAAGGTAATAGCGTAATTTTAATATTTGCATCTGATATTTTTTTTTAGCACTTTTAAGCGTCGAAAATCATACAGATCCTTAATACCCATAAATTAAAACCAAGTTAATACGAGTTAACTATCCACTGCCCATTAACTTGTTTTTTCTTTATTTTTACGTTATTGCAATGAAATGCGTGTTAATTGCATATATTTCTGGATATTGCATAACTGTTACCACGAGTAAAATGTTTCTATTCTTCAATATTTATTTAAATAATTAAAAATTAGTTAAAATTGTGATTTTTTCATTCAAGATAGCTATTTAATAAACAGGTCATTTTATTTTGTAGTGATGGTATAAAACCCTATCTATGTCTATACAATAATACAGTTTATTATGTTAAATATTATAAACCCATTATTACGTACTTCGTTATCCATTGGATTTTTAAGTCGTACATAGTAAATTTATATAATATACATTCGTTTACATTAGATAACAGTATAATATGTTATACGTATTGCAACATAGAATTTAGTTTTAGTTTAGGTGGCAAACATCAAATAATGTCTCTTTGTAAATTAAACAGTCAACAATTAAAATTATTTATTTTTTTTAAAAAATGTCTAAAACAAAAATTACGAGATTAAAAAACTATTCTCTATTGTGCTATGCTTAAGTTGTATGTCAAATAATGATTGAGATAGGGAACAGTTCAATAATATTCAGGTTTCGATCGACGAGACAATTGATATACGAGGACGATATGTCGCTACTCACTAGTGTCATTATTAGGAAATTATCATCTGAATAATGTACAAAACCAATTTTTTTTTAGAGTTAAGCAACTAATAAAAAACAAATTTTCAACCATTTTTTTAAATTATTTAACAACTCCATGAGCATTTTATCGCCCAACAAAATATTTTATGAGAAAGTTTTGTTGTCTGCAACAAATGCTACTTCGTACATGGTTACATCTGGCGAAGCTCTTAAAGTATTTCACCCTTAATTAGTTTATATAACGTATCTATATGAATATGACTCACATAATTATATACAACAACTCATATAACACAAATACAATATACATTCATTATAAATACAGTATTTATAGTATTTATAATCAATGGTAGTATCCAGTAGTATACATTTTTATGTCTTTGGTAGGGCCTGGACCCCTAGACCGCCTTCGATCTGTCCCTCGCATGGAACCTTGCATAACCATGTGTAAACATCAATTTTGGTCACATAGAGTAATTTATATAATATTATTGTAGCTATATTAAACCAATATCGTGAAGCAATTGTGGTCGGAGAAGATAAATGAAGTGAAGTGTCAAGTTGAACAACACAAATAAAATAAATGGGAAAGTAGGTAACCACTCTGCTGTACAGTAGGTATCGAATGTACTTTGTATTCTCGTCATTGAGTAGGTCACACAATTTTGTACATTTTTACTTCAAAATAATTTGAAAATATTGGCGACTTTAACAAATTTTGTCAACATTTGAATTTCAAATGCTTATAAAAACAAATTGTGAAAATGTAGATACTTTAATATTGTTAAATTTCAATAATTATAAAAACAACTTATTTTGGGATTAGTGGGATCTTGTATTGCATTTTTAACCTTTTTTCTCAAGCCTAAAAACTATTGTCAACACTTAAAAATAATAAACTAAAAATATTCAAAAATTTCATATGAATATAGTTTAAAACCAGTCTAATTATTTTAAAAATTTCTTTGAGTATAAAAAAATGATAAATTAAGCAACAACGGAATGTTTCAAGTTTCTACTATTGATTATACTTTTTAAGTATCTACAGCAAAATAACGAAAAATTGTTTGATGAGAAATTGTTATATTACACGTGAATGTATTTAAATATATTTAAATTGTGGAATTTAATCACTTTGTTTTTTATAATTCATGTAAGCTAAACTTATATAGAACTTGTATTGCATTTTTAAACATTAGGTTATTAATATTTAAACTTTATGAATTTTTAACTTCAAAATAATTTGCAAATTGTTATGATCGTTTTGAAGAATGCTGTAAAAATTCAAAGTTTAAATGCTTATAAAAAAAAACCAAATCTACGCATCTTTAATATTTTTAAACTTCTATTATAATAATTTATGAGGAACCTTGTACTTATTAGATTTTCAAGCTGTTTGATACTGCGAACATTTTTATATTGATATTTAGGCATTATAGAAAAAAAAATTCAAACAATTTGAAAATTTCTAAAAATAGCTTAAAAAGAGTAGAAATATTTTGAAAATTATACTATATATAGAAAAAGCTAATATAAATATTTGGTGAATATTTTAAGTATTTAAGGTAATTTGTTTTTGAACTACAAGAAAATAAGAAAATAGTTCTTATAATAGAAATTAGTAATTTTTCAAAGTTTTCCAAAATTCTTTTTTAATTTCCTTAATTTATTTTTGTTTGTGAAGGATATCTTATGTTATATTGATGCATAAAATAAATGTTATACGAGAAGTGCAGATTTCGCTGTTTAAATTTATGTAAATTATTATTGTAGTCGACCGGCGTTCACACGTTCTTATAGGTGAAAATCCATTACATTTTCATAGGGGAGGCTAACATTTTTAACATCAATGTCAGCAAGGGGCTCCGATCCCATACAACCGAAAATCTGTTTATTTAAGAGTAGCTAATAGGATATATTTGAGGGCTAAGACCCCACCCACCCCTGATTTCTGCCAATGCATGCTCTCGCTTACGACGTAGATTTGGCCTACCAGAGACACCACAATAAAAAAAAATACTCCACTTGTAATACCACATACTTTTATACAACATGGACGATGTAATATTATATCATTTAATAAGTGAAGATGGTGAGGAAATTTATACAACATTGTCATCCTACATCGCATACTTTCGTGTACTTAAAATTGCTATTTAAAATAATAAAAATAATATTTATTTGACATCAAATTACTAATACTGAAAATACAAATAATAATAACATGACATAAATTAATAACATTGTCTATATTACTTTGTACAATATTACAATACTATGCATTATATGTTTAAATATTATTAATATTATATTAAATTATGAATGCCGAATTGTTAAAATAATAAGAATGTCAACAATACAATAAATTAATTCCACAAAATGTATAGGCATTTTTTTTAAATATTTTACTCTATTAAATTTTTTCTTTGTACCTACCCGTTCTACGATTCATAAGTAATAAGTAAATTGTATTCCTTATTTTTCGTCTTTACGTCTTGGTTTTATTTTACCCTTCTTAATCTCATTTATTATTAGTTTTACATTTAATTAAAATTATACTATATACATTATCATTGTAAGTAAACTCTTCGTTTTTATTCCTTAAAATTACTAAATTAGAATTTTTTTATTTGCCTCGTCGAGTGATTTAGGAACTGAAGCCTGGAGGTAATATTTTCCGACGTTCGTGGTATATAGATTTCTGATTTATGAATTTCAGAATGCCCAGCAGTACTACGGTTAACCTCGTTTTTAAATCACTAGTTTTGGCATATTATGTACTCGAAACGCAACTTGAAACGCCATCGTTTTTTCGGGGATTTTATGCCATGCATCTACTAATAAATCCAAAAATCCAAATCGAGCCCTTATGGCTATCGCCATTGGCCAAATAGCCCAATCAAATTAAATGAAAAGTAGGTTTTAGCTCGAAAAAATTAATACCAAGTTGAATTTTACTACGCCGAACGTTGTTATGTATAAACAATGCGTAAAAAGTTCTCATCGGTATCATATACGCGTAAAAGGTTATTCGTGGTGAAAGGTTACAAATGCTACTTTTTTGTAAATATTTCACTATTTATTTGTTGTACGATAAAAAGTTTCAAACAAAAATTATAGAAAAGATAATTATCTACAAAAAAAGTATTATGATATTATTATGTAAGATATATAGTTGTTGAGCTATAGAGACTACAACGTACAAACTTTTAAAGAAATATGTTTTTTTTTACTAATAGCAATTAATTGTTGTGTATAAATATCCCGGTTTATATTTGACGCACTCAAATAAATTTCGAACAACAATTGTAAAGGAGAGAATTATCAACAATGTTATTGAACTCTTTTATCATGTACCATTTTAAATATTTTAGCGGTACATAAATTTGTGACACCTAGTATTTGTATTATTGTTATATATTCATAATTTTGTGTAGTGAATATTACAATTTGTATACCACTACGGCAATACTGAAATAGTAACAAAATAATATATTATGAGTACTTTTAGTTAGCCAAGGTGGTCGTTTTTAATTTTATTATTAATTTAATATAATATATTAAATTTAAAAGAAAATTTGGGCCACAAAACTTATATGTAGGTACATTGTACATACTGTATATATATTATATATATTTTTTATTATATTATATTAAGGCCTATAAGCGAAATTAGAGTAAAAGAAATTGTGGGGTGGCTTAGTCCCCTAATTACACACATCTATGGTATAAGCTGCCAAATAACTTGGAATAATGGACTGGACTTTTCTTAGCCTGTCCCTGATTATAGAGTACTTTTTCTAAGCGGAATACCTACTTACTGTACAGCAGAGCGGTTACCTACTTCATACATGCCTACTTTTTTTTAAATTTCATTTAGGTATAATAACTTATAAGTAGGGCTGGGAATGCAATGCCCTGAAAAAAACTCAAAAATTCCCCAAGAAAAATGCTTTTTTGCTCTAAAAATTTAAAATAATGCTCATATAAAATGTCCTTATTTTTTTTTATTTTAAACAAATTTTGAACAAAAAAACATTTTTAATTAAATTTAAAAAAAATATTTGCAGTACTGCTTAGTTTTAAATCTTCTACATGGATTTTTAATGTGAAAAAATAATTATTCTCGCTAAATTTTCCTTCGCCACTCGTAATCTTGAATTTTACGCCGTACGGATTCGTCCGAAAAGTTTCGATTAGGTGAAACCTTTGTTAGTATATACATTACAAAATGACTTAGGAAAGTAAAAATCTTAAAAAAAAAATAAAACTGACCTCAAAGTTGAAAATTGTTAAAAAATGCAAAATAAAAACTTCTTATTATGATTCATATATACATGAAACGCATATATGTTTAAAACGATCATCGCGTATCTAGTTTTGGAAAACAATGTAAAGTTCATCGAAATCCCAGCCCTACTTATGAGATACCCACCCAATATTAAGTGCCGAGCAAACATTTTTTATTGACATTTATAGAAAGAAAATAGAAAATTTCAAATGTCTGTGCCTAATTAGTAAAAAAAAAAACAAACAAAATATTTTTAAAATTATGCCGTAAATAGCAAATGTTAATTTAAACATTTGATGAAAATTGTAAGTATTTAAGGTTGTTTATTTTTGAATTAAAACAAAACAATAAATCGAATACGTCAAAAACTGAATATGCCGTTTTCCCTATTTTTTTTCCAATCATTAAGAACAGTATTTGGACATTTTTACTTTTCGCCTGCAGTGGCGTACTCTGGATTTAGATACTTGTGGTATATATGATAGGTGTCACAGTCGACTACTGAGTACTGAGGTGGTAAATACGAGGGTCAGCCCAGCTCACTAGAAGCCACTCGTGTAGGAATTTTTAAATCTAGAACCTTGCCCCCCCCCCCAATAAAAAAATATATATATATATAGGCAGCTGGATTCACCATTCGCCTTCCTATCAGAAAAAGTATCGAAGTCGAAGATTGTTGAATCATTTTTTTTTTTCCACAGCAAAAAATTGAAAAGTGTCACACAAAAATAAACGACACTATCGTCAAATCGATACACTCATCGCACCGCCAAGAATCTAAAATATGAAGACAGATCCCACTATATACAACAACCCCCCACCAGACATAACGCGACAGCGACGCCCGCGAGTCGTGACCAGCGGCAGCTGCCGAAGTGCCGACTGCCGACTGCCGACACCCCGTCCATTCACTACTCGGTACGGTTATGTTTGTTATATTTTTTTCCGTTATCAGCGTGCCGTGACCGACAACGGGCCACGGGCAGGCGGGCTGCGGCAGTCGTCTGATAGGCGCGCACCGTACCTTGCGACCGTCCGCGGAACATTATTTTGTTATTATTATTATTATTATTATATATATATAGGTATATTATTAATATTACTTTCATAGTATCTGATGTAGGTACCTGTCCTGCCGTCCAGTAAACAGACTATTCTTTTTTCGTTATTTTTATCGCCGCGATGCGCTGTTGTCACCAGTCTCACTGGTGTGACTAATTCATATTATTACTCAAAAATGTACTTCGTGCGTTTCATTAATGGACCGGAATCAATTGCTGCTATTCAACTTCGAGCGTACATTGTGCATTTAATATTATTGTAGTTTGTTTCCCGATGGACAGCCGAATGTGCCTCGTATATTATTGTCATACCTAATTATTATTATTTTCGTCGGTATTGACGTTCCAGTGTGTGGGTTTTTTTTTTATTTCTATTCGGTTACCATGTCGTTTTCAGAGGACGATTTGTCTGTGAAAGTGGCCGTCAGGTAAGAAACCAAATTCGTAAACATTATACTTTCAAAAATACTTAGGTTTATAAATAAGGCCTGATGTATCTATGTGCAATCGTCGAATCTATTGGGTAAAGGTAATATGATATCTAAAACATTGCAGATATTAACTATGCTTTGGCCTTCATTCACTGTGATTTTTATAATATCAATATGGTGTATAATAATCCATAATGGGTCACATGGCCTTCATAATTTATGACAAAAGTCCAACAAAGCCCATCTCTATGAATGACAAGGAGTGGCAAAAAAATGAATTTTTTATGTGGGGGAACAAGTGGTTTTCCCATATATGGTAAAAGCTAGATAGTTAATTTCTGTTTTGTTTATATTTTGTTTTTACATAAACAGAGGTCATTATTTTGTACTACTAGAGCAAATGACAATAGTCTTTATTTAATTAGTTCACATTGAATAAACGTATAGGCACAATAGGTACATATTGTATAGTTTTTATGATACTCGCTTTGTTTGGACTTTCCCTTTATGACACATCTTTCACATCCTGTGTACTGATTAGATAATATTTTGTAGAATACGTCCACAAATTGCACGTGAAGTGATTGATGGCTGTCGTATTTGTACAAATGTAACCCCTGGTGAGCCACAAGTAACTTTAGGTTCTGATAAATCATTTACCTATGATTTTGTATTTGATACTCATGAGAACCAACAAACTTTATATGAAAATTGTGCATCTAGCCTTGTTGCTGGTGCTTTACAAGGATATAATGCAACAGTCCTTGCATATGGCCAGGTAAACAATTAATTAACTTTCATAAGTTAACATATTTCAAATTTTTTAATAAAATTGTTATAATATTTAGACTGGATCTGGTAAAACCTATACTATGGGCACAGGTTTTGACTTGGAGAATATTGATGACACGGACCCATCCACCTTAGGCATAATTCCACGAGCTATACATCAATTATTTGATGGAATACAATCAATTAAACAACAATCATTGGACGCTAGAGATCCTTCACCTCATTTTGCTGTTACTGCACAGTTTTTAGAACTATATAATGAAGAAATAATTGATTTATTTGATACCGCCAATGATTATTCTATAGCTAAAGTATATTAATTGTAATCAATCAATTATAATAACTATTTTAATAGTTTTATATTTTGTTTAGACTAAAAGTGGTATTCGTATTCATGAAGATATGCAACATAATATTTATGTAACTGGTGTATCGTGGAAACCTATAAATTCAGCTTCTGAGGCATTATCTAATTTACGTCAAGGAGCTTTATCTCGGACAACTGCAGCAACCGCAATGAATTCACAATCTTCAAGGAGTCATGCAGTCTTCACTATTAACATTCAACAAAAACGATTTGTTAAACATGAGGTATATTTATTACATAATTTATAGCCAAAATGGACATTTAAGATTTTATTCAAAATATTTAAACATAAATTATTTTCAGGACGAAGGTACTGAATCTACTTTAGAAGATTGTGGTACAAACTCTACTAGTAATCAAAATCCTGGTGAATTTGAAACTCTTACTGCTAAATTTCATTTTGTTGACTTGGCTGGTTCAGAGAGGTTAAAACGGACTGGTGCTACTGGAGATAGAGCTAAAGAAGGAATATCAATTAATTGTGGTTTATTAGCGTTAGGAAATGTTATATCAGCACTAGGAGATAGGTCTAGAAAAGCTTTACATGTGCCTTATAGGGACTCAAAACTAACAAGATTACTTCAAGACTCTTTGGGAGGTAACAGTTCTAAATTTTGAAATAAAAAAAATAAATTAATAATATAATTTTAATTGTACATAGGTAATAGTCGTACTGTAATGATTGCATGTGTCTCGCCAAGTGACAGAGATTTTATGGAAACACTTAATACATTAAAATATGCTAATCGAGCACGTAATATTCAAAACAAGGTTGTTATTAACCAAGACAAATCATCAAGAACAATTCAATTTTTACGACAAGAAATACAACAACTACAACTTGAAATTATGGAATATAAGCAGGTAATTTATAATTACATAATTCTAATTTTTATTATAAATTTCATTACCATGTTTATTCATTTTATGTGAAATTATTCAGGGTAAAAGAACTGTCAATGAAAATGGTGAAGAATGTATAAATGATACATATCTTGAGAATACAATGTTACAGACTGAATTAACTAATATGAGAACTCGTATAAAAGCCATGCAAGAAACTATTGATGCTCTAATAACTAAAAACACACAACTATTAGCTGAAAAAGCTACTGGAGCATGGTTAAACACGGATGCCGGTATAGAATCTAATATGACTGATGTTATACAAGGTTATTTAAAAGAAATTGAAGAGTTACGAGCAAAATTATTAGAATCTGAACATATGTGTGGTCAACTACGAAAAAATACATCTTCAGCTATAAAAACTCATGCAAGTTTTTCTAATGAGGAATACAGTTCAAAAGAATTAATTGCAAAAGCAAAACAGGAGTTGGAAAATGAAAAACAGACGCTACAAAGATTAATATCTGTGAAGTCTCAAGAAACAGAAAGTGAACCTTCAGTCTCTGATGGTATTATTTTTTTATTATTTTATAGAAAAATCTTAGTGATAATTACAATTGATAGTTTCATTGTGTTACATATTGAAACATTATTATTGCTTTTTAACTTATTTATTATTTAATATTCAGATAGTGAAGACAACTCATCTGACGATGAAAACGAGAGAGCAAGTGTAGACAGCCAATACAGTCAAGAATTAGCAAATTTGACATCTGAAATTAATTTAAAGCAAAAGCTTATTGAAGAATTAGAATTATCCCAGCGTAGATTAGCTAACTTACGACAACATTACGAAGACAAACTTCAACAGTTGCAAACAAAAATTAAATTAACTCAAGATGAGAGGGATACAGTTCTTTCTTCTCTCGGTAATTAAATCATTTTCTCTTTTTATTTAAATAATTTTTTTCTGATTTTAATTTTAATATCTAATATTATATATTTTGTTTTCATGTATATTTATTTTAATATTTAGGTAGTAATAATAATAATCCATCTGAAAAAGTAAAAAAAGTAAAGGATGATTATGAACGTAGACTTGGTACTATGCAAAAAGAATTAAAATCATTACAATCTGCTAAAAAAGAACATGCAAAGCTTCTAAGAGATCAATCTCAATATGAAAATCAAGTACGAACACTTAAATATGAAGTAAATGATATGAAACGTACCAAAGTAAAATTAATGAATAAAATAAAAGAAGAAACAACTAGACATCATGAGGCAGAAATGAAAAAAGCTAAAGAAATAGCTCAACTGAGAAAAGAGTCTAGAAGAGCAGAAATTAGGATGAAAAGTCTTGAATCAAAATCTCGTGTTCGTGATGCAGTATTAAAAAGAAAGCAAGAAGAAGTAACTGCTCTTCGTCGTGCAGCAAGAGTTATAAATAATAATAGGAAAGGTGTTGTGGGCTCTCAAGCTCGTAAGAATTCCAAACAAACATGGTTCAATTTAGAAAAGAATATATCCGCTTTAACGCTTAACAAACAGACCTTATATTCTTTAGAAAAAAATATGGAAAGGTAAATTATTTATTTATTATTTTAATTTTTTATAAAAATTACATTTTAATTTTAGATTACTGCAAGAGCGAAAAAAACTACACTCAGATCTAGATTTTAAACTAAAAAAATTAGCTGAAGCTCAAGTGCATCAACCTCGTGACAGTAATTTACATCGTGATTTTGAGGACGAAATTGAAGCAATCAGAGCTAATTTAGATTATGTAGATGAAAGTATAAAAGAACTACAAGAAAATATATTGCAAATTGAAGATTCTAAGGTTTTTATTTTCTTTTTATGTAATTATTTTTAATCAGTATAATTGTATAAATATTATGTTGTTTTTATATTATATATTTCAGACTGTTACTGAAAGTTTGGAGTTAAATGGCTATATAAATAATCTGCCAGATGCTATATATGTATTGGACAAACTTTTTCAAATGTCTTTGCATAATTCTTGTCTGGCAGCCCAGAGAGATATAAATGTGAAAGAGTTAGAAACTAAAATGCAACAAGTAATAATTGTGTAATATATTTATTCTTTTAGTTTATTTAAAATAATACAATTAAAAAAAATTAATTGTTGAATCAAGTTAGTTGTAATGGTCATTAGCCAACAATATTGTTTTTAAATAAAACAATTAACAAATATTGGATACAATTGGAATAACTAATAACTACATTTGTTAATACTTATTTTTAATTTTTAATACAGTGTACGCTGCTTAATGTGATCAACTCGAAACCTGGGTAAAATTATAATAATAATAGTCAGCGGATAATAATATTTTATTTTTATTTACATTATAGTACCATCATATAGAAACATTTTTAAATTTTTAGCTACTCAAGTTTGATTATGCATAATCTATAATCACATTGTAAATACATAATATCCTATAATCAATTGTTTTCAAATTAGTTAATAGTTAATACCCTCACTATGCCAAGATGAACTATGTAATTCACAAATATTGGGAGTATGCCATAAATGTTTATAGCGATAGTGCACTTTAAACTTCGTGTGACTAACAATTACACATTTTCTGTATCATGATGGGATATAATTTACAGTGGCAGACTAAACTTAAATCTTAAATGAAGCAATTTATTATTTTAGTATTTACTATCACCATTACATCCCACAATATATTCTAATATACATAATTTACTTATAACAAAGTTATGATATAAATAAAACGGGGCCAAAAGAGGCTAAGTCAGGCATCAGAATTGAGCCTTTTGGCTCACCACTGATAAACTAACTGCAACAATATAATATTGAGACTATAACATTTCGATAAAAAATACACAATTGTTACATTGGTATTGACCAAATGGTTAGGTTAGGACCTAAATGGTTTTATCTAAGTCTATTCATAGATTCAATTAATACATATTATTTAAAATTTTAATACCCCTCTATTATATTTATGAAAACTTTTATTTCCTATTATTTGAATTTTTAATAAACTGTATTATTCTCAGCTTGAAAAAGAAAATGAAATACAAAGACAGTTAATTGAACACATGTTGTCCAGTCGAGAACGTATTAATGAAATGCCTTCAAGTATGACTACCAGTAGTGATAGAGATATGAGGTCTGTTGTAAGTTCTTCGTCTTCATCACGTTCTACCTCTCCTTCAGATATGGCGTAAGTAAATAACTAACCATTACTACTCAGGATGGGCTAATATTAAAAATGTATAGGGAATCTAATGATAACTTCCAAACCAAATATCCATGTCTACTTTTTTTTGTTTCAAGTAAAGTTTATAAGTGACATTATGTATTAGGAATTTAAATAATACACCATATTAACAACATTATCTAGTAAATAAATTAGTTTACTTACCATTATAGTACTTTTATTTTAATAATTAAAACTTAGTTTAACACATTATGTATGTTAGCACAATATTTATTTATTTATTTTTAATTACATGCAGGCATTCCAATTACAATATTATAACAAAATATTCTAAAGAACGCCATTAATTCACTGTGTATATAAAATAAATACAAGATACAATTATTTTAAGTTAATTTAAGAAAAAAGACAAATTAATTGATTATTTATTATACTAATAATGTTTAAATATATTGTGTTTGTTTTTTTTATGGTAAATGGCAATTTATTAAACTATGAAATATAACTTTTTGTAAACAAAAATTGTTTTGTTTAATTATAATTTCAGAAGTAGTACACATTCCAAAAATGATATTGGGACAAGTAAACACAGACGTAGACCTGCTCAAGCACAAGAACTTCTTTATGCCTCCAAAAATGTGGACCAACAACGAGTACCTCTTGTGCGTGTGCCAAGTGCTTCTTCTTTTCTAAGGTTTATTGTATATCTAATATTTTAATACCTAAGCTAGAGATTTTATATTATTTATACAATAAAAATGTATTTCAGACCAGACAAGTTTAAACCATCTCCAGTGATGGGCCGAAAACAAATTGAAAAACAAGAATCTATATCACCTCGTCCCATTAGACGAGGAACTTTTATAATTTCTCCCAACACAAATTTACTAGGCAAACCTGGTTCAATGTGAGTGCTCCTACTAACTATTAACTTCTCAAAATCCTAATCTATGTTTTTACCAAAAAGTTTTTTTATATAAGTTAAATTAACTATAATTATTTATTATGCTTCATAAACCTCATAAATAAATTAACTGTACTAACTCATTGGTGTTGGTGCTTATTTTTCAATCTAACAGGGATCGATTAAACAAAAGCCCTCCAAATTCTCCACCTGCATATCGTCGAACAATTAGTCGCGATGAAAATGTTTTTTCTCGGCTTACATCCAGTACCACTCAACCTGTTGAACAACAGCGATCTAAAGGTGTAATACAACCATACCAAGGAAAAGTAACTAGTCATTTCAATATATGCATGTATGTATCTTAGAATTGTCTTTATTTTCATTTTAGACTTCATTGAAAACTCCTTTGGTTTGTACACATATAACAGAAGGTCATTCTAGAGCAGTTCTTGCTGTTTATGCTACTGATGACATGCTGTTTAGTGCTTCAAAAGGTTAATAAATTTAATTATTTATGATAAATATTTTGTTTTAATTAATTTTATTTTTATTAGATAAGACTGTAAAAATTTGGGATCTTAACAGTGGTAAAGAAATTCAAACACTAGCTGGTCATCCAAATAGTGTTGTTGCGATAAAATATGATGAATATGCACAACTCGTATTTAGTGTAACATCTTCATATGTAAGAGTTTGGGACATGCGGTTGTCCAAATGTATTAAGACACTCAGGTAATATAAGTAAACATTAAAGAATTAACTAAAAATAACTAAAGTATGTTTACAGGTCAACTGATGTTTGTGAGTTTTTAATATTTATAGTCTGTAGATACTCTAATTAATATTACATTATATATATTTTAAACATAATTTAAATATTATTTATAAAATACACAATGTTGTATAGAACTTTTACTTGTACAATTTTTTTTACCGTGTAATCAAAAGAAAGCAAGATATTTAGAAAAATATCATTTGTTTTTAGTAAAATCATATTTTCTCCTCTACCATTTTTGTATTTTACATTTTATTGTGAAACCAATAAAAAGTGAGATATTTACGAAAAGGTTTTTTTTGAGACATTTGACCTCTAATAACCTTTGAAGAACACATGATATTGACAGGAACTTTTTACTTGTTGTTCATAACAGTTTAATAAAGGTATATGGAAAAATGTATGTTTCCTTAGTTAGAGCCTATTTTTCATCTAATTTGACTGTACTTAATAAATATATTAATTAAATTTAAAAATACTAGACTTACAACAATATATTTTTGTTATTTGACCATTTATGTAAAAAGTTTTCTCTATACTAAAATGGTATATTTAACTAATTGTTAATTTAATATTATAGTTCATCTGGTATTGTAAATAATGGATCAGTAATGTCATCACAAATTCCAGTTGGAGAAATTTTATTGAATGATATTGCATTAAATAATTATGGACGAACATTATATATGGCATCTGGTGACAAAGTAAAAATTTGGGATATGAGAAAGTAATGTTATTTTGAAAACTTGTATGAAGAGTTGAGTGTAATAAATAACTTTGGCTTTAAGGTTTACAGTTCGAGGAAAATTGAGTAGTGGTCATACAGCTGCTGTCATGTGTTTAGCAGTGGGTCGGTTTGACAATAAAGATATTATAGTTACTGGATCTAAAGACCATTACATTAAGATGTTTGAAGTTGATGAAGAGGCTGTTGGAACATATAATCCTACAGTTAATCTTGAACCCCCTCATTATGATGGAATACAAACACTTGCAATACATAATGAAATTCTATTTTCTGGTTCAAGAGATTATGCTATTAAAAAATGGGACCTAGACAAACAAGAATTAGTTACTGTTAGTAATTTTTCCATTATTATTATTTTAACCATTATTATTATATAACCTTTATTTTATTCAGTCAATAAATAATGCTCACAAAGATTGGATTTGCGGATTGGCTGTTGTTCCTGATCATCCATTACTATTGAGTGTGTGTCGTAGTGGATCTTTGAAAATGTGGTCAGAGTCGTCTTGTTCACTTCTCGGAGAGATGAAAGCACACGATTCTCCAATTAATGCTATTGCCACAAATTCTACTCACGTCTTTACTGCAGCTCAGTATGTCTTTATTCTCATTATATTAGTGTATACATATGTAGCGGTGGTATGGTGGAGGGACAGTTTTGCATGTGGTGTGTGTATGCGATGATTTCAGCCGTGGAGAAGTGAAGATGTGGCGAGTGGCTCAAAATATCTCGTTTCCATCGGCCATGACAATGTCAACAGGACGTATGTTCAACCTGGACATGTGAATATTTTAACTCTTGAAAATATTATGTATGGGTTCATCTATTTACTTGGTTATAACATAATTTTATAGTTAATTATTATTTTATTTTTATTATTTATTTATTTATTTTATTTGCTCAACCATTTTATTTATTTGTTTTAATTGTTAATAGATTAAATTGTATTTAATTAGTTAGATTTTGCACTTTTTAAAAATTATTTTTTATTCTGCATGTACACATAATTATTTTTGTTATTGTTTCATTACTTAATATTAATTTAATGTTAAAATTTTATTTTTTTAACACAATTTAAGATTGGTTATACATTTATGTTTATTTTTTAATTTATTATTATTTTCTTTGTTAATCAAATATTCATATTTTATTTATCTAACTTTGGTGGTAGAAAATTAAAAATATATCAATAAATAATTTTTAGGCTCATCACACCACTGATAAGCATTGTTGTTATTTAAGGTAATTTTTCCCTACCTACACCTAACCACCTGATATTTTGTGTTCACTTGTCTTTAACATACATAATATTTTTTTTTTATCATTATTATTGTAGTTATTTCTTCTAAAAATTTAGTAGATATTTTGTCTAACATATTACTTAATATTTGCCTTAGTTTTATTAAAATCAAAACTATCAATTTACAATCTTGTTTAAACTTTAAAATTCAATACTAATTCTTTTTTTTTTTTAATATTAAAATAATATTTTACTAAAAAGTTACTTTTCTACATTTTGTTACACATAATTAATACAGTTATCTACTCATGTTAGTCTTCAATAAATGTGTACAAATAGCATTAATAGTAGTTGGCTTGACAACATTACTAGTGCAAGTTTATTTTTCATTTATTCTAGGTAAATAGCTAAATTTATAAAAATAAATTATACGATAAAAAGATTTGCTTATTTACTTTTTATTGTATTGAAATGTTTTTGTAAATATAGTTGTTGATCTAGAATAAAATAAAAATTATAGTTGTTTTTTTATATTAAAAGGGTTCTACATCCACCTACAAGTTTTAATGTTTTAAGTTTGTATTTTCATTTTTTGTAAGACACTGCTAATGTATGTGTTAACATTGATTAATGCAATAATCTGAGTTGATAACCATCAAAGATTTAATGATAATAATTATATAGATAAACTTACCTATTAAAGGTAATAATAAATAAAAAATGTATATTTATGTATTTATTATATAATATATTATTATTTTATTCATTACTTTGAAAACCTTTCATCCATTATTCATATTGCATGACGCTTTACATGTTTTGTGTGTTTGTTATTTGGTGTTTTGAATTTGTAAGTTATAACTAGTCATTATTTGATATTTACAGTGATGGAACAGTGAAGTTATGGCGTGTTAAGTATCGCTTAGACGCGATGGCTTGACGGACAATCATTTACATTGCAACAATATTCCAGTACATCGGTATACTCGTGTTGACCATAATCTTATTGATTAGCCACCTGATATCTTCGGTGCATGCCATATTCTGCCATAAACCGAAGCAAACAAAATCTATTTTGTAATCTGTGATATTTATTTATTTTGAGAATCTCTTTCTGCTGAACTGTATATTTCAGTGTTCCTTACAAATTGGTTCCAAAGATGCATATTATTTTATAACAACATATTTATTACGGGTAGGGTATTATTTTTTATTATTTTGAACACAAAAAGAGAATGACTAATTGCATGCTTATATTTAGGAAATGAAAACGCTCAATATTTACTAAATAACCATCTATATAGTATTATTATTATGGTATTTGGTACTGATTATTACTTACAAAATTTTATTTAATAATTTTATGTGAATTTATTAGGTTAAATACTTGATTTTTAATAAAATATATGTTAATTAATCAACTTTAAAAATCAAAACAAAATGTTTTTTATTTTTATTATTTATTTTTAAAATAGACCTGATCAAAACAATGTTAAGTATATAATATATATTTATACATATTTATTAATAAAATATTGTACTACAAATGTTTATTTGATTATTTTAAAATGTGTATAATATGGAAAAGAACTATTACTTATACATAAATAAATACAACAAAATTATAATATAATAATTTTACTATTTTAAGATAAAAGTCTATTAGTTGATTGTTTTATATTTAAAAAAAATATCACAGAAACTAACAAAAAATAGCATTAAAAGGTTAACTAACATTTTGAGTGACAAATACATGGCCAAAGTTATTGTATGAGTATGTACGGTTCAGTATTAATTCCTTTAATTTAATACCTGATATAACCTAAAAAAATAAAGAACAGGAATAGATATTTTTTAATTTATATTTATAAGGAAAATCATACTTGTAAGCCATGATTTAGTGCTACCATCGAGAATACTGTTTTGATTGTTGCGTATGGAGGTAAAAGTCTTAATTGTATGCCAGAAATCATAGTCCAAGCAAGATTACTATCTTCTTCGTCACTGACTTCAACAACAAGCTGCATGTCACGGTTTCTGAAAAAAATATTCATAAAACACCCAACAATAAATTGCATGGTAATCTTTGCTTTGATAATAACAAATCATTGATTGAATTTATTTCTAATTTTTTAAATAATAATCCAATAATATTGTATTTCATAAATTGTCCACATTCTATGTTAATTCAAGTAAATATTTTATACTAACTATATGTTTAAAAAAAAGTTGAGTCTTATTACAGAATATCTTTCCAATAAAATACCATAAAATGTATATTATAGTATTTACTGATATTCATATTGATATTTAACACCATTGATACAATGTTGCTGAATAAATAGGTTTTTAAAATGTAAAATTTTTATTAATTCAATAAACAATGTATTTGGTTAATGAAAGACAAATAGTTTTGTACATTATATTAATTTTCTCAATCTCCAATTTCTTAGTAAAAATTACTTTTCAGTTCAATACCTAATTTTTTGAAATTAAATATTAAATTAGTTTAAAATTACCTGTTGTTTTTTATTGAGCATGTGAAGTCAAATTGTTCTTCACAAAAAACCATGTCGGGCAAATACGTTATGGAAAATGTTATGTCGTCTAATTCTGGAATCTACCAACATATTTTCTAATTCAATTTTATTATCAACATTAAATATAGTTACAACAATCAATATAAACCAATAATTACTTGTCTCACTAATGGACTAGATTGTATTTGACCTTTAGTTCCCATATTAGACCGCCATAAAATATCCAACTTGCCAAGATTATTTGTTCTTGTGGGATTTTTTTCAGCAGTTTGATCTAAGCTTAATCTATACATATATTGTCGTGTTTCTTTCACATCTAGTATATCCATATCTCCAAAAACAGATTTATCCTCGGAGCTTTCAAGTAAGTGATTCATTGAATTAACTGCAATAAAAAAAAAAAAAAAAAAATGCACTCTGTTAAATATTTTTTTTTTTTATCGAAAATAATAATAGTATTAAAACTACCATCATATCCAACTGTTGATTCTAAAATAAATTTTTCTAATGAGATTGGAGTTGACATAATATTTTGGACTTGAACTTCTAGGTAAACTTCATCTGTCTAAAACGGGTATAATAATATAAATCCAAGTTATGTATTACCTCAATAGTTTATAAATTAATTATTTGTTGCAATATGCCGACTGCTAAGATGCTTACTACAGTATTATAAAATTTTGTTTTTAGATCTAAAGGTTTTGGAACTCTATAGCTGAATATTGTTTCAAACGAATGTTTCCTATCATATTCCACTTGACAAATCAATTTACTAAAAAACATACATTATTTTATACTAATAAAATCCTAAATTCATTTCAGCACAGTTCTTACTTGACACTACCGTGTTCTTTGACTTCGTGTTTTACAATAACATCAATAGATGCATATGGGTCCAACTTGTGAAATGCTTTTGGTCCCAAAATAGGTATATGTGATGTCGCAGTATCTATTTCTGCTTTCAAAATGATATCATAAACTGTTTGGGAACTTTCATTCTTTAAGTAAATATAACACAAAAATGTTTCACCCAAATACAAATTTCTAGAAAAGATTAATGCAAACATTTTTTATTAATTGATGAATTGTCAAAATGTTTAAAACTTACTCTAGGACATTAGGAACCATAAGAAACGACCCAGCCGCCAATGTTTCTGCACCAGCTAATGTAGTCACATCTTTTTTTAAATGTGCGTTCAACACAGTCCCTGGTAAATCTTTTGAATCGCACGTGATTACCTTCGAGTTGAACATGACCGGCTTCCCCAGGCGCATTACTAAAGATCAAATACAAAACAAATGTTTAGACGATTGCTCGAAAACGCCTTGCCATAATTGTTTGATGTACCTCTCAATTTTATGGGGTGCTCGACCAATTCCTTCACTTCTGTTGAGGTCATGCTGAAATAAAACTATTGTTTCGCATGCAACGACCGATACGCGAGAACGGTGTGACAAAATTCGAGTTTTGATTGCAGCGTTTACAAAACGTTAAAACCGCAGGCTACAACATACGGTTTGGAAAAACGTAAAGAATTATTCAATTGTTTAAGACGACGACGTCCTCGGCCTATATAGCGTCCACGCGGTACACTCCAGTACTCTCCACGACAATAGTCGAAAACTGTAGCAATCGCCCGCTAAATATCTGTACATAAAATCCAATCCAAATACAAAAAAACCAGACCCGTGATAATCACGATTTCAGATAGCGTACAACAGTACTATCGCAGAACAATATAGAATAGACAATCGATCAGCTGATCGGGCCACTGTATCCCTGGGGTATGAAGTATTGGACTCGAAAAGTGGTTATGTATTCATTATTTGCCACTATAGTAGTGTATTAAAAACTATGTAGACTTTTAATATTATGTTCAAAAATTCCGTAATTCATATGCTGGCCGATATAAATAAAAACGCAGTATATAGGCACGGATTCGATAAAATAAACACGTAGAGATAGACTTCCGGTCACAATGTAAACAGTATTTAAAATAAAAATCATCTCCCAAAGTTGTTTGCAATTCAGTAGGATCGAAGGAAACACGACTGTCCATTTAAAATTTTATTATTCACTGTTGATTAACTGAGTGACATATAATATAAATATACTAATTTTTACAAAAGCTTAGCTAAAACAATTAATTAAAAATACCAAATAGATGTTTTGTACCGTGCTGTAAATCAAAATACGCTAGTTAGTGGAAGTGCAGAAAAAAAATTTAATTATTTCAAACTCCTATAAGGTACTGACACCACAATTAACAAAAATATTTATATGATTATTTTTAAGATGAAAATAGATAATTATTTATTATTAAATAACGAATAGCATCAATTAATCATAAAATTTAATTAAATGACACTAATATTTATATTTTAATAACTAAAATAAATGTTAGCCTATATACAAGGTGATTAATTTAACGTAAAACACTCATTATATCGCCAACTATTGACTTTTTTAAAAACAATTTTTTTACTTAGTTTCAAGTCGTTACAAAACATTTTTTTAAAAAAATAATATTTTTGAACCTTATAATTTTTTAAATGACAAACATACAGTTTTGATTTCATATTCCAAAGCAAAATTTTTTTTTTGGTATTTCGATCCGTTAAAATCGAATTTTTTAATAGTAGTTACAACTTATACGTATTTGAAGTATTTATGATCAGAGTGAAATGGTACGCGGTTACCCCGCAAAATGTTGGCCCCTACACCGCTCATCAAAACTCTCGATACACTTATAAGTTAAAAGTTTATAATTCATAAACTACTCGTCCAAAATTCGATTTCTATGTATCAAAATACTATCAAATTCGATAATATTTGTATAATAACTAATGTAAATCGACAAATGTCAATAAAAAAAAAAAAAAAAAAAAACAATATAATAAATCAATCAGCTTTTATAATATAATGAACATTAGCTGTTCAAACATGTGGCGTGTAATGTGTGTGTTCATTGAAGACAATTGTACCTCAGAAGTGTAGGTTAAAAAAACATCGGTTATAAGTTATACCTATATAGGCCATAGTAATAATATTTGTATAATAACAATTACCAGTGTTGACGGTTTTGTTGGTAACCACTAGGGTCACTACCTACACATCGTCGACTCTAAAAACATCACGGTTGTGATAAAATACAGAACAAAATCGCTCACTTCTGGTAGGTTAAAAACAACACACATTTAAAATGTTAAAACCGGACACTTTTTAAAATCGATTGCCCGCGTTCTAAAAACATCAGACGATCTCCGTCCATTAAAAGTCCATCGCAACATTTAAACATGTGTATTTTTTCGTTTTGGCAGGTTTTGTAAGCCGTCGCAATTTGAAACAAAAATTAGAGTATCTACCAAACTTTTCGATGAATTTGCTGGATTCTAAATTGGAGTTTCCTGCGTTCATAAACCATAATACATCGATTTGATTATTTAACACGCTAAAAAATAGAGTGCGGTTTTAACACACTAGACGCGTGATGCGGTATTTTGCGATACAATGGACCGACGAAGTATGCGGTTTTCGTCTACTGACCTTTTCGGGGTCGAAATCATAAGCGTGCTCCACAGCAGCGATTGTGACCGATTATAAGCATTTATAATATTATATTGATATCAAGCGTCTACGGCAAACTCCAGATTGTCGCCATTCGCCGGCGACGATATACAATCGTAATGACCAAAACAAAGACATAATAATATTGGCCATCAGCTGACGGACAAGTCGTTATATACCAATAAGGTCTATGCATTAAACGATTATAGTAATTTTATGACGCGTAAACGCATATTTCGTTATGTTCCGGTTTGTTGCACATTCAGCATTTATGTAGTATATAAGTATTATATTACGACCGGTGGGGACTGTTCATCGGTCATTACTCATTTTATGTTCACCAATACGATTTACACAGTTAATAATAAAGGACTACAAATTACGTCTGTGTTATTATTCGTATTAATAATCCACAACAAATTAGCGACGTAGAAAACGGCAGATAGTTGGAAAATTGAATGATTTTCCCGTTATTTAAATCGTAAGAAATATTGTATTAGAAGTCTCGTGTTATATTCGTAATAATACAAAATGACAATTCCCAGTACAAACTTCGATCAAGTTATAGGCTCACCCGGAATCTTCGAAACAGGTATGGATATTACAATTTTTAAATTAAAATTGACAAACTTTTTCTTGGCAAATTCAATCGTAAATAATGTTCAAAAAAGAGCCATATATTGTTATCATAGGTCAGCGAAAAAATTCATAAAGTACTATTTAGTTTATGTGTTCCTAGCACACCGAATTACGTAGAGTATCATATTCTAATGAAAATGTTGAACAAATATTTTAAGCTTGTTAAGTCGTATTTTGTAGCTATCCGGCACGTGTCAAAAATCTTGCATCGAAATGTGGATTTTCGTCGGAACTAACAACGATACTTCAAAACATGTTTGTTGTCGATATGGGCTCGGGACCAATCCATTATCGTCTTTTAGAAGAAGACGCGTCAAAAGTTGGAGTAACTTATTCAAGTATAATTGAAATTGCAACGACCAAAGAAGCGGCAATGAATGACAGAGATGGTTGGAAAAAAGAAGAATACGTAGATCTGAAGAACCAAAAAAAAAAAAATAAGTGGACCGGGTAAAACCAATCGTAGGTAATTCATACATGGAATCAAAGACGAAATACGAGATTTGTGGCCGTTTCAATCACGTCAAAAAATACTGCAGGTACCAAGATTATAAAGCAACAGTTGCGGTGAAAAAGGTCATTTTCTACTGTCTGCAAAAAGGGTAAGAAAGATAAGAATAACACTAAAACACAAAATACATTTTTTGTCTAATAATGATGGTAATGAAGAAACAGTTAAATATGATCTTTCTGATACTTTTTTCCTACAATTGATCAAAATTTGCAAAATAGAGCCGTAATGTAAAACCGTTTACAATACATTTATTTGTAGAAAATAAAAATGTAAATTTCAAAATTGGCACTGGTTTACAGCACAACAAAATTATATCAGCTGTTTAGTCATATCAAATTGGAAAAAAAAACAATATTTCTCTCTCTGATTACGCTGGCAATGACATCAAATCGATAGGTAAAATATTTGTCGATTCGGAGCATTAAAACAAAAAAAGGTTGACAAGTGGATACCGCTCTGCTGTACAGTAGGTATCGAGTGGACCACATTCATGAATGTATTAAATTTGTATTCAATGTATATGAAAAACGATTCTGAGCGAAGACGGTCTGTCTATATAACCAAGTGTATTTTAAGATATTATTACTATTAAAATAATTAATTTTACTATTAACAATACAATACGTTGAATAATTTTTGAAAAAAACATTGCATTTGAAAATTTAATTGAGTATACAAAACATAATAATATACTTTAAAAGTTTCAAGCACAAACGAAAAATATTTTTAAATTACAATGAAATAAATAACATCGTTATTCTTTATTTAAACATCTAATTTCGTCTAAATTTGAATTTAAAATGTCTATAAAAAATTATTTTTTATATATATTTTTTAATTTTTTGGTTACACTACCAATTAAATACTTATGAAAAACTTTGTTTTAAATTTTCAATTTTTAACTATATAAACTGATAATATAATACATTTTTAACTACAAAATAATTTACTAACATTCGAGATTTTGACGAATTTGGTTAAAATTTGAACTTTAAATGCTTATAAAAAAAGTGTGCATTTGTATCTTAAATATTATTGAAACTGCATTTAGAATAACCTACGAAGAACCTTATTTTAAATTTTCATTTCTTAGTATTAAAAATTGAACATTTTATAAATTTTTAATCACAAAATAATTTGAATATTTTCGATATTTTGATGTCTAAATTATAACTTAAAATGTTTATAAAAAATAATTTTTTTAATATATATTTTTGAATTTTTGATTACACTATAAATTGCTTACGAAAACCCTGTTTTAATTTTTTAGTCCTTAATTATAAAAACTGAACATTTTATACATTTTTAACTACAAAATAATTTGCAAATGTTCGATGATGAATTTCGGTCAAAATTTGAAGTTTAAATGTTTATAAAAAATTGTGTCTATGTATTTTTATTATTTTTGATCTGCTATTTGAACAATTTATGAGGAATCATATCTTACAATATTAAGAAATAAAAAAAAAAAACCACACACAACATTGTAAAATCAATTCATTCATCGCTCCACTCATAATCTAAAATTTACAATGTGTCTTTCTGTAATCATCAATGGTGGTCCTCCATTTAAAGGTCGAAATAATATAAAAAATGTAAAATGTTTTACTTTGTTTAATATTGAAACTGACAAAAATGTCAATAGTATTATAAGCAGATTTCACAATATTTTTAAAGATAAAATAGGCACTTTTAATAAATACGAAATTTCATTAAATATCAAAGCTGGGACAGTACCCAAGTTCTATAAACCTAGATCTATTCCTTTAACAGAAATAGAACGTTTAGTTAAAAATAACATTTTGATTCCTGTTGACCACAGTGAGTGGGCAACACCAATTGTATCAATATTAAAACCAGACGGCACTGTTAGAATTTGTGATAATTTTAAAATAACAATAAATTCGGTGTTAGAAGGAACTGAATACCCTCTCACAAAAATAGAATATTTATTTGCAAATATTAGTGGCTCAAAATATTTTTTAAAAATTGATTTAAAAGACGCATACCAACAAATGGTCATCAAAGAATCTGATCGTAAATATACTACTATTTACACACGTAATGGTTTAGCTACACCCGTAACCCGTTCGGTATAAAATCTTCGGCTGAGGAGTTCTAAAAGGCCATGGAAATTTCCACAGCTGGTCTTGAAGGTATAGGTATATTCCAAGATAATATTATTTCACAGAACAGAGCACAATGATCGATTTAGCAAATTTTTAAATGTACATACTAATGTAGTTTTAAGAGTAAAATTTACAAATAACAAAAATAAACAAATGAATGGGTCAACCTGTTGACTGTGTTTCACAAATTAATGTATTCTATAATGACGATCCATGACATCTGGACTCTGAAGGCATGATTGGTATAGCCGTGCATTGCTTTGGTAATTAATTATCGAAATAATTCTATTGATTTATATTCTACAAGATTTATTGAAAACCTTTCCGAGTGAAACAAAATTAGAAGTTATCTAATTGCCAAGTTAAACTCAAGAGCGATGATAAGTTAACTAGAAAAGTAAGCTTAAACATTTTTTTCTCATTGAAATTTTAATTTTCTTAACATAATTAATTTTTGAGGTTACACAGTTGGTTTACATTGTACATAACTAAAAAACTCAAATTTTCCCCGAGTTGAGACGTTATCCAACGAATTCCTTGGATAAAAAAAACCCTAGATACCTACGAAATTGACAAAATCCTAAGTGCCATTTTCGAGAAAAAATGTATAGGCATACGAATCATGCACGCAATAATTTGTCTGTTAACATTATAGGATTATTATTTTGAATTTTTTAAAAATTATCAGAGGAATAAAATTACAAATTAAAATATAAATCAGTCTAAAAATAGCTAGATTATCTTGAAAAGTACTAAGAATTTCTTACTATTAATAAAGCTTATATATAGTTATAGTTTAAAAACTAAAAGGACCAATATAATTATAAATTTAAGTTTTGCCTTTCCGGTGATAAAAGTTCAGACACACCTATATCGGTATAACAATATTAAAGTGCATTAAAAATCCATATTCGTAATCTATACCAATGCACCATCCAATATAGCCAACTTGACGCCACGTTATCAGGCAGAATATTGACACCAGTATGACGGTCAGTGTTGCAATAATAATAATGATAAGGCTTTTATTATCTTCGGCTGTTATTACTTATTATTTTAGTTTGAAGCTGTGTAGGTCGTAGGTGTGAGTAGCGGCGTATTGTCATTGTGCAGCATTCTATATAGCACTCGATATCTAAATCGAATCTTCGATTCGATTGCTCGTGCCGGTTCATTATTATTTTTATTGACGGTACGAACGTGAAAATGAGTAAGGTATACAAAGAAGATGAGATCAGCGTCCGAGTAGATCGGTGCCTGTATGATTCGCTGATCAAATTCAGTAAGTAATACGATAGATCGACCTCTGAGAAAATTTAATGAAAAATGTTTTTTTTTTTACCTTTTGAAATCGTAAACGTAACAACTTAACCAATACCACATTCCTTGTCGTTACATTAGTGTTCGTACGACACTATATTGAATTATTGATTTTTCACCAATTATTTATACCTGTATAGCTAATATAATAAGATATATTCTATTGATTAATCATCTTTCTTGAACGTACTACTCCTTGGTAAAATATATTCTACTGAGCCCAGGGTTCTACAAATTATTTCTAACATTGATGTATCAGTTATGTAAAACAAAACTAAAATTACATTGATGTATAAAAAAACATCAATATATCAAATATTTTACAAATTTAACTATTATTGCTAATAAATAATTTACAAAAATTATATAACTATATAAGTAGTATGCTTTTATATCATTGGTTTTGAATATGATTATCACCTAAAAATATTTTAGTTAAATTTTAAAATATAATGTTAAACATTCCAAAAATGTCTCCTTTATCAGAGGTCAGATGTTGCAAAATATATAAGAAATTTTTGAGTAATTATGGTTTTTAATCATTCTAGGTGGAGGCTTAAGTGTAGGTGTTGTCGCATCTCTGTTGTTTTTCAAACGTAAGTTTAATATGCAGTTTTTTTAATGTAATAACTTTTATAGGTGTATTTAATTAATATTAATGACTTATTAGTAGTAAGTACAGAAATGTAATTTTTTTAACCAGTTTTTAATAGTTTTAGAGTATATTACTTATACGGTTCATCATATTATCTTGGTCTGCTGTACCATAATGGTGAAACATTACTATTTTTAATACAATTGGTTAAACCAAATTATTGATTATTTGTTTGTTTTATCTAGGTAAGAAGTGGCCAATGATCATGGGTTCTGGGTTTGGATTGGGCTTAGCATATGAGAATTGCGAAAAAGACTTAAAGGAATATTTTACAAGTGCATAATATCCTGTATGATATTAGAGCCTAGGCAATAATACAATAGCCTTAGACTCTAGAATTAAACAATGTGCTGTTCATATGATTTATTTTCTTTTATGTTAATTGTATTAATGTAAGTAGTACTTCTTGTTTTGATTTTTTAATTAAAAAAATATATAAATAATAATAATGTTGAATCCAAAAATTTGAATTTATTTATGTAGGTCAAAATTTAAGATGTTTTACATATATAACATAGTATATGATATATCAATACTTATGTATAACTTGATAGCATAATGTCAAACAATATTTGGTAGAAAGTGAACCAACTTCAAATGCATTTTTAAATGTTTAATATCATTGGTAACATAGTCACATTTATTACATTGTAGTGGTTGATGCAAAAATTTCTTGTTGGGCGGCAATACTATGTGTCCTATAGTTTGTAATTCAGAAATTATTTCTGAAAACAAATTATAAATTATTAATTCAACAAAAATCTTAATCATACATATGCATTAAATATTTTATATAGTATACAATCAGTGATTAACAATTTACAATGCCAGAATGCATAGTTAAGGATTATTAGATAACTGTCCATTGATAGAACAATATTTTTAGTAATACCAAAAGTTAAAACATATTTTTAAATTATAAATAATGTATTATACAATAATATAATGCAATAAATAGTAGACTAAAAAAACTATTCTGAAAACAAAGTCCATGTATGATACACTATAATATTTTATTTTATAAATTTAATATTTGGATTATACTTTAGTAATGTAGTATAAAATATCCATTCTTTTTAATTAATTAAATAATATCAAATATAAAAATGTATATAAATAAACTTGTTAAAACGACTCTGCATCCATATTCCTGATAATACCAGACTTCAAGACTTTTTTAACCTACCAGTTTGCAGAACTCATTTTGCAAAAAATTCACCATTAATTAAAATTATGTCATTATTTAACAATAACCCACAATTTTAAACTATAACAAACTATAATTTTTAAATACCATTGTCACTATTATTATTATCATTATGTTGTTACTTTTGCTTACATACTTAATTATATATATTACATTAATATATTGTAATTAAACATACACTACTATTATTAAAAGGTAATTGGTGTTAATTTTACAAAATAAAAAAATATAAATATATATTTTTAGAACTTGAGATGTCAAATGATTATACCACTAAATGTACACTAGTACATTACATTTTAAACTGAACGTGTTAACACAGATATTTATTGTTAAATACCTACTGAAAGCCATTTTAATGAAAATATCTTTCAATAAATTATATTTTATTACTCAGCTTTACTCTGTTAGTCTGTTTCAAAAGAGAATTATTATTTTTGCTAATCTATTATTGTTCAGTAAAGTGCATCACTTACTAATACCCTGATATTAGCATTATCACGTGGTTGTGTCAATCATTTCATTCACAATGCGCAAAAAGTGATTGTTATTTGTTCTTTTTCGGGACAAAAAATGTTGACATTTTGAGTAACCAATAAAAAATATTGACTAGAGTTTGATTAAAGTATAGTTAAATTTATATTCTTGAGTACCTATATAATGACATGTAGGGTTTGGAACATAAAGCATTAATTAACTTAAAAAAAAAAAAACATAAAAAATAATTTCATATTCAAATAAACTATTTTTAAAAATGGGAGGAACATGACTATACTGAAAAATGTTTCGGGTAGAAATGTTCTACTACACTGAAAATGGTCCCTTTTTCAATCAAAATACACTGTGGACCAATAATCCTACGGCTAATAATCTACAGGGACCAAATGTCCTTTCATAATATTTTCAGAAGATAAAATGTCCGTAAACTCAATTATTTGACCTAGATTCCAAACTATTAACTAAAATATAAAGATGATTCTTTTGTTTTTTTATTTATACTAATATTGCCAAGTTAAAAATTTAACAAAAAATAATATTAAAGATGGATAAGACTGATGGTTTGTGGTAGTTGAAAGTATCTTGTTTAGTTAGAACAACATACCAAATCATATAAAATTAATAATATTTAAACGTGGATAAGTTCACTTCGTTTAATGTACCCGATAAGAAATAAAAAAAAAAAAAATTTGAAGAGAGTTAAAATTATTGAAAAGACAAGTAGTACTATAGGTATAAACATAAATTATTATACATATATCTATGTACTGGACTTAACACAAAATTGTCAATGTTTTGTTTATATTTACTGTGAGTAGGTATGAAGAATTCCGTATTAAATGAATTCCACTGATGAGTTTGTCTCATGTATGGGCCACAAAAGTCTTTACTCAATATATGTAAGTGCAATCTGTTCATAGAAGTAAAAGCATGGTATCCAACTCTGTAACATTAAAAAAAAAACAATCTTAGACTATTCTAAGAATAACACAGTTGTAAATTGAAATATTAAAATAAAGAATACAATTTTTTGGTTATCAAAGCCTATGATGTGAATAGAACTCAATTTCTTAAATTATCATTCAATATCATTCTCTAGAGCTGAATTTATAACTTTTTTTAATTATTCATACTCAAATACTCAATCAATGGTAATTAGTTGTTAACAGCTGATGAAGAGGTAATTGATTTGGGTATCACATTTCCAAAAAAACTTGAAAATTTAGTAGAAGGTTCCATTAAAGTTATTACTACTGAAATTAAAAAAAAAATTCAGCTTTATTCCAAATTTTTTTATAAGAATCTGAAGTTTAAATTCTGACAAAATTGAATATTCACACAAAAAATAACAATTTTCTTATTTTTTTTTTTAATTCAACAAATAACCATAGATATTTTAAATTGTCATTAAATGTATTATCATTTTATGTATATGGTAGAATTTTTAAAATATTTTAACTTATTGAGCTATTTATAAACATTTTACATTTTTGAATTTTATTTTAATAAAAAATAAGGATTTTTGATTGTTGTAATTCAAAAATATTTTTCACAATTTGAAACTTCTAATTTATATTATTGAAGTTAAAATCTCAATAATAATAAAAAAAAAAAACTATATTATATTTTATATAAATGACATTTTTAAATAAAATGTTTTCAGCAAAAATTAATTCAACCTATTGTATGCCCATATATTAATATAACTAATAATATAATATTCCTAGTAGTAAAATAAATTACTTTAATAGCATTTTAAATTTACTTAAATGTACTTAATAATATGGGCTGACACTCTAGCCGACTATTTTCACTTATAATGATTTATCATTGAATTCAAATTTAACACATACATTACAGTAATATACTAAATGACAAGGTACACTCCAACACCTACTAAATAGCAGAGCGATTACCTACTTTACTCTCAATTTTAATTTTTCTATAAGTATTACATTTTTTAAGAGGAACATAGTTATTGCTTATTTGTAGTAAATACATACCTACCTATTTATTTATTAATATTTTATCTAATTCACATTATTGGTTTTAAAAGCTTAAAAAAAAAGAATACGACATTAATAATTATATGTAATATCAATTCAAGGTTTTTGTTAAAAAAGTTGTTTATAAATATATATTATTTGCATAGTAAAAAAATTATATGTAGATTATAGCTACTCTTCCCTGTAATTGAGGATATTTTGTAAAAAAATAAAATTAAAATAAGTATCTAACTACTGTCAAATATTGATTAATGGTTGAAAACTTTCTAAGAGCAGGAGCCCAAAAATCAGAACATATAATTTACACATTATAAAGAGGTAAGGATCTCCTGTAAGGCCAAATTATGTAGGCATTGTATTTATGAACTAGACAATAGTGATGTATGAAATAGGTACAACTACATGATATACCAAACTGTTGGTATATCATAGTGAAATCATTAATAATGTTTAAATCATAATGATTGTTACATTAAAAATTTAAATTAATTTTAAGATCATACAGTAGGCCTATTATAGAAATAACCGGCATTTTTTTTTTTTATTTTATTTTGAATTTCATACCATTTGAGTATGTATAAACTGACACTCACTGTAAATCTTGTGCAAACAATCCGGTTGTGCTGATCACATACTCGAGGCCTTTAAGCTCCATATAGATGAGCTTGGGTATGTGGTGCTCCTTGAGCGAGCGAACATCCAACAAGTCTTCCTTAGGCATAACCAGATAGTGATGTTTGGACTTAGGATACTGGTCAGCAATGATCACCACGAATTCGTCAGAGTAGAGTATTTTCGACGGGTTGTTCATCGCCAGAATCAAGTTGTTCCGTGTGTTGTCGGTCATGACGGCGACAGAATTCAAAACAAAAACGCACACGCGACGAATATTTGAAATCGATGTAAACGACGTCCGTCCGACAAAAGCACGTGGTGGACAACAGTGCGAGTTTAACGATCAATTTGTTGATTTACTTCGCGTGAACTACTCACCGACGGTTTGTTAAACTTGTTTTATTCAAATCAGACGGTTGTGATCGTTGCCATAGCCCAACTCTCAACCGCCATGGTCTAGTGCCTCCGGGATACACGTCATATTTTCATACGAGTATTGAGTATGCACTAGAGATTATTATTACATTATTTTTATATAATCTGTTATAATACAAGTGTCATGCATGCAACTATTTGACGTTGGTTGTAATCATAAAACGATATGGAAGGTCGTAAGTTACAACCTGTAAAGTTACTTGTAACGTTGCAACACATTTTTTCTAATATTCATTGAAACGACCTCAAGGTCTTCGTCAATGCTTATCACAAGTGGATAGTAGGAACTAGGGAGTTCGTGTGATCTATTTACACGGTCTAAGATATACCTTAATACTTAATAAGTAAATCTTATGAAAAAAATAAATAAATAAAATAAATATAAATCCGTGTCTATTTGTCTATGAATATATCACTATATGTTTGACACTACCCTCCCATCAAGAGGAGACACGCAAGATCGTCACTCCCAGCAGTGGAGTAAGACCATTGATTATAGAATAAATTATTTATTCTATAATCAATGGTAGAATCATACAAAACTTTATTGCTCTTTACTATGAACGAACAGACGAACAGTGCGACTCGCAGTCAACGAGTCATCTGCGACTGCGTATTAACAGCGCCACTCCGTCCCCTGAAACACATTTGTGCACATTTAAAATTCTCTACCTGAAAATCCAGTTTATTTGTGCACTATATTTTTAAATTTGGGTCTACCAAAGGTAAATTAACATTTATCAGTCGCAGAATACAGATTACAGTACAAATTATGAAATATTCGATAGCAATATAAGTTTATCTTAAAATCTGTTGTGTAGATTATATCGTTTTGGTTTTTACGTACTTTTAGTACAGTTTCAGTAACAGTTGTAAAGCTGATATTGAAAAATAGATACATAATACCGTATTGCAGATTTTTTCTAATGTAAAATTTTTGATAGTAACTTTAATTTAGAAAAAAAAATTGGTTCAGGAAAATACAACAAAATAAAATATTATTTGCCTGAGTGCTTAAGACATTTGGAAATTGAAAAATGGTTGAAGTCTTTTATGGTGTAAGTTATTTACCCTCACCACGAAAAAAAACCAACGAAGTTTTATTGCTTTATCGATCTTATGACGAGAGCACAGAATAGATTAAATTTAATCTATTCTGTGACGATAAGCGCCTGATACGGTTAATTTTATACCTACCAAATATCTGTGTGCGCAAATAAATTTTCTTTTTTGGGATTTCCGTCAAAGGTAACTAAAATATATGTGTGCAATCGAGTTGTGTATTATTGTGCAAACAAACTGTAAAAATATAAATGCGAGCAAACAAGTCGTAGTCGGGTGTAGCGGCGTCTCGAGGCTCACGATGCAAAGCTAAAGATATCTTCTCTACAGAAGTCCAGAGTACCGGACTTCTCTTTCTGTACATCATACGTTTGACGATTGTGCCTCGTGCCTCTGAAGTCGGCGGCAAAACGTGGTAACAGTTACCGTGAACGCGGTAACACTAACGTTATCACCCAACGAGTTCGACTAGATTAAGTGATAACATATTTCATTCTGCGTAGATTGTCTGATTGTGTACGGAGGACTGGGCGACTGCTGCAGTCACTATATAGTGTATAGGCTTCAATAATATAGTCCATAACAAGACGTCCGTTGTGGCGTCGTCTATTTTTCACCTTACTACTGGGCCTATAAACGCGTCATTACTGATCGCATTGACAATACGATCAATTACAATTGCCTTTCGACTTACCGAATTGGCGCTTAAAGATATTTCCTGAGTATAATCGCCTACGATCTCGCGTCACCAAAATTGTCTACATTCTACAGCTGTCCTGCGCCTGTAGCGCATTTCACCGAACGATGCCGTATGGCCGTCGCATGATTTAGCCTAATCTCGAACATATACCCTCGTGTACCCATCTTTCTAGTTGTCAAACAGTAAGTTGAAGAGACTGTACCTCAGTACCCTTTGCAGAAGACATGCACGGCGGTGGTTCTAACTGCGACATGGCTGACAAGTGAGTAATCAGCAGTAGTAGCAGTGTTGTATTGTATTAAGGTTATTGTTTCTGTTTCCCATTGTCAGTAGACAATAATATAAGAATTCTGATACCTGGGTTAAAGCATTGCTGTACAGAACTACTGATATGAAAAACAATTTGCAAAGAATACAATATTAGCTTGGTGCACTGCGTGCCCCTTCAACTTTACTGCATTATAATAGTAAATGGGAAAATGTATAAAAATAATGTCTTTTCTGTGATATAACATTGAATATATGATAATTGTATGTGAAAGAACCTTGTAAATACTTCCCTAAAACTTTAGGCTAATGACAACTGGCCATTGAATAATGAGTAATTTCAATTAAAACTATTTTTTCTGTCTAATATTTCTAACCTTATTTTATTTTATTTGGTAAACATATATCAAAATTTTAATGTGTTTTCAAAATTACTATTTTTAATTAACTAAATATTAAATTTTCGAGAAAACTTATGTGTTACATTACTGTATCTAATACCTATTTTGTATCGTATCTCATTATATAGAAATATATTTTAACTGTTGTCATTATTGATCGTAGCCAACCCGATGAAGTTGAAAAAATCAATGAAGAAGCCGTAGTAAATTCAGAGTCAAAAGAAAATGAAGGTGGTGGATGGTGGGATTCATTGTACTCTGCAGCCAAGTCTAAAGTACCTTATTTTTCTCTCGCTTTTTAATGACTCCAACTAAATGTATCTTGGTTTTAAAAAGTAATTTTCCATTTTAGTCTGCTGAAGTGTTGGAATCAGTTAAACGTGATCTTGGCGAACTAACAACAATTGTCACCACTGAAACCAGCAATATTGTTTTAAACACTACGAATGTTGTTAAAGATACATTACAAGTATGCAAATTTATTATATATATATATAATAATTTAAATTAAAAATATTTATTATATTTTTATAAACATATGCTTTAGTTGGAAAATCCAGAATCTACTGCTAACACTATGAAGAAATCAGTAAGTTTGTTTCTAGACCAAATGTCAAGTGCATTAAACCCTTTGCCTGATGATGAAGATGAAGCAATAATGATTGTTGGCTCAGACACAGTTACACTGTCTAGGCTACAGGTAATCAATTTAATTTGTTTATATTTCAATATTATGTCATCTATAACATTCTATTTTGAAAATTTACAGGCGCAAATTTATACTCTGGCCAATGATCCAAATACATTTCTAATGGAAATTGATGACCAGCTTGATAAAAGATATAAAGCTTGGTTGGATTGGGTGAAAACCGGCGATAGTAGTTTGTTATCTAATGATAAACTTACAAAAATATTAAATGAGTGCACTCCATTACATGACAACTATCAGAAATTTGTACCTGATTCTGTTTCTCACACTGACTTTTGGTATCGATTTTTGTTTCGAAAGGCATTGTTGGAAGATGAAGATGCCAAACAGCAGAGGCGATCAGAAAAGGAAAATCGAGAAGCTGAAAGAATAGATTTCAATAAAGGTAGGTTATTCAATTATATCATTCTGAAAGTTTGTTTATTAGTGATCAATACCAATTTACAGAGTTAACTCCATTGTCTGATATAGAGCTGTCTGAAAAAGAACAAGAAGAGATATTGTCGTCATATGATCAGGAACGAAGAGTATCATCAAAGTCCAGCAGTCCTACAGAAGGTATAGTATTATTTATTAATATAAGATTTGTATTGATTTTTGTAATAAATATAGTAATTTTATTTTCTTAATATTTTTTGTAGATGTAAAGAAGGATTCAAAATCAAAACAAGAAGATATTCCATCTAATGCTTCTTCTGTTACCACTTCAAGTTTGGACAAAGGTAATTGTTGAATATAAAGGGTGATACTAAATCACTAAGGTGAACAGACATCAAAATATTCCATATTTATTTAGTTAAATCATATTTATTCATATAAATGTGATAATATTCATATATATGAATGAATGACTGACTAAAATGCTAAATAAGGCTTCAGGATGCTAAAAGTGTTCAGTGACATTAAAATACTTTATTGATGTTTTTCTTTTTGTTCAGACGAATGGGTCAAGGATTTTGATATAGAAGACATTGAACCGCCCACCAATACCAAGTGAATTGAGAATTTACCAATTGAACTTTGATAATGTTTAGTTTTTTTCACTTCTGTCTTTGTTGACTAGTGGAATATGCATCTTGATCATAATATAATAAACATTATTTTTTTTTTTACATATATCTATATTTAAATATTATTATATTTTTAAGTTATTTTTATTGTTAAACACATTTTTGTTTTGTGTCAAAAATAAAAAAAAACACTATCAACGTTGTATAATATTGCTCATTTACATTATTTCTTTGACCTTGTTATATACATTCCACACAATGAACATGAAAAAAAAAAATGATAACATGAAAAAAATACAAATAGGTCATACATGGTGAATTGATAACAAATTGAGATGTGTACAAACATATTATATTTTATTTATAAAATAAACTTCATTAGTTCAGTGAAATATATATAATTTTACAAAATAAAGTCATAAGTGGGAGGGATAATGTGAACAACATTACAATTTTGTTTTTAGGTAAACAGTTTACAAAATAAAAGCATGAAATTATGTATGGAATAAAATATAATTCTATCATCTATGTAATGCTTTTAAAATAGATAGTTCCAATATGACTAGTTAGATCTCGAAGACTGAATCGCGGAATATAATAATATTTAGACAAATTATTGGGTATTATTAATTATCTAGGCTCTCTTTATAAATTTGTTCATTCAGCTAGTGATGATAAATGGTAGGTGGTGCCAATATTTTTCAACTATTAAACAATAGGTTTTCTAGATAGTAACAATTTAAAATTTGATATGTAACTTGCTGGTTAGCCATGTTTTTTCAAAATGGTATATATTGATATTAATTTAGGTTTCGCTATTTTTTTGTTTAATATTCTAATGAGAACAAGGAATGTATATCTAATGTACTAATTTTACAACAAATAAGAATGTTTTTTTTTTGTCTATTCTTGTTTTAGTGTTTTTTTTTATTTCTATAAATCACTTTATTATATTATTTATACATAGGTACTCGAAGACCATTTTTTCAAATTCTAGAATTTGTTATACTACTTAATAGAAGTATCATATGACAATATAAACTTCTATTTTTCAAATGAAAACTCCTTTTTTTTATTTTAAATTATTTAATGAATTTTTTGAAAATGTTGACGTACCTAATTTAAAATTCGAATGAGTTGTTTTTTAGTTATTAAAATGTTTGTACTAAGGAACCCTTAAAAATGATTTTACAAAATTATAAAATAGATGTAATATAATAAGATCTACATAGTATTACTTATACTTGTGCCATTTTTACAAGTTTTTAATGTTGATAGATTAATATTAATCAGTAATCACTACAATATTCAAATCACCATAGCCTCCATTGGGGAAATCTTAAGGATTTGTGAGTCCCAGGGCGAAAATACTTATAACATTTTTTAGTTATTATATCTACCTATGACTATATAAGAACATCAATAATTTTTATCACACAAAAAATATGGTAGGTACCTCACTAATTAAAATTTAAAATGAGGGTTTTTATTATTAAATATTTTGTTCTAGGTAAAGAGAATAATTTTACAGTAGACTTAAATAATATGTTTTTTTATTTACTTATCTATAATTCTTTAATCGTCACTTATTGATATTCATATAAATTTGCTTTATTTTAATAAAATAAAAAAATACAGTAAGAAATCATTTTATTAAACAAAAATTAATTTTTCTGGCTTTTATTTCCATAGGTAATATACTACGATACTAGTATATAGGTATAAGGTCAAACTTATGGGAACTACGTTGATGTTATATTATGATAATAGTGAACTATCATCGCTGGTTGTAAGCTTTACAATAGTATTTTCTTACAAAGGTATTCAATATTATAAACATAATAATAAACGAAAACATTTAAATATTACAGAGGAAATACCAGACGTGTGTAGTCGGACAGTCAGTGGCATGGCATAGGGATTAATCATATGGCCTCCAAGTAACTTATGATGTGCTGGATATTAATTAAATATTAACTAGTATTTATCTGGTTTGGATTGGTGGATTATAAAACTTATCTCTGAACAATTTCAAGTTTACCACACCACCGAACATAGTATAATATATTACTAACTAATATTGTCATAATTTTTAAACACAGTTTAAAGCCAGGAAAGCGTTATACCTACCAGTATAATAATAAATAAAATAAATGCAGTGTATTTCTTTACCACAGAAAAATGTTTAAAATTTCATTCATTTTAATACTTTTTTTTTATATTTTGAAGTAATAAGTTTAATGTACAAAATAAAAGTACCTATTTAGTTTGTAATTCAAAATTGACTGAAGTCTCTGTCATTCAGCACAATACAATTTTAAATTTACAATTTTTCTTAAAATGAATATGCTTGTGGGCGGACAAGAGCCCGGTTCCCTTCTCAATTTTATTTTTTATTTTTTTAACTTCATTTAAATTTATATTTTTTTAATTTTTTAACCAGCTATATCAGGATAATATATATAAATAATCATTGGGTACCGAGTTAAAAACTAATATTTTGAGTATTTTGTCGGGCTTAAGAATATTGAGATTTGCAATCTCAATCTTTCTTCTACCTATAAAATTTTATTAGAATTTCATTTTGCTTCTTAAAATGAATATGTCTGCAGGTGCCTATGCAAATATGTGCCTAATTAGTGTCTAATTAGTGCCTAAATATAAATTTAACTAATACATGATTAGTCAAAATATTTTGAAAATGATAAGAGTAGGTACATGTTATATCTAGATTAGTGTAATATGTATTCGAAAAAAACCATAGGTCTTTAGTTTTTACAGTTCATATTTTTAGAATTATCACTTAAATAATTATTTTATCGTTTTTAAGAACTGCAGTATTCTTAATATGAATTTATATAATATGTATTACCAATAATATTCTAAAGAGTATACAAAATTAATAATATTATATAACTATATAGTTATAATTCAATAGATTTTTGTTTAGTTATTACAAAATGCAAACTCCTGATTAATGATAGAAGCATATTTAAAATATAATTATAAAATATAAAACTTAATATTTTATGATATGATTATAGCACAGATTATTATTATTATTTTAATATAATCTGTGATTATATTAAGGTAACTTTAACTTTATTGCACTAAAAAATAAAATTCATAACATATTGTATTAAAAATGTATTTAATAATTTGTTATTTTTAAATGAATGTATATAAATCTACTATTTACCATTAATCTAACCTTATTTAGAACAAAGCCTTTGCCCTGTCAACCTTGTCAAGAAGTTAACACAATTTTTTTATTTTTTAGTTTTTGTTAATTATTTTTGTCACTTAACATCTGCAAGTCATAAAATATTTCAATGGTATATCAATAACTATATAAAGATATAATGTATATGTAAACAATAATTTAGTTTATTCACAATATCAGTAATTAAACACAATATAAACATGATAAAATCTAACAATAAAAATATTTATATACTAACATTATTATTATTTACATTATATTAAATAATTCAAAATTCATGTTCAATCTAATTCAACTAAATGAGTTTACCTAAAGTAATTGTTATTCATTAGGTATTGTAATAAAATATTAACACAATAAATACAATAATTAATGTCATAATGTTATATTATTTTTATATATATACTACATAGTACATTTAAAATAATTTTTCCAGAAAATTATACATGTATCATAATTAAATATATAATAAATGTAAAAGTTTAAATTCGTAATTCAAAAATAAATCGTATAATAAAAGATTTTATACTAAATTTTCATTCCTTTTAACATTACAAGTTTATCTCTGGATTAAATAAATAATTAACAAACAGAATCTACAACTATACATCAGTCATTTTTCTTAGCATCTCTAATAATATATTAATTGGATTGGTAAAATACCAACATATGGACATACAAATAATTATTATATTTTATACTTTTTACAAACCATAACTTTAAGAGGACGCCACATCTGCATGTGTTGTCTCCATCATACAAATGAACAATATAATAAAAACTGTTTTGCACGGGATAGAACCACTCAGGCTGTAGTTATCACTAAGAAACGAAATTTTCACCGCATAAAAAGGAGAAATTTGGCTGTGCAATATCAGTTTTTATTTTTTTGATATAGGATTCATAAAAAAAGTTCTTTTTGCTTCAAAATCTATTATTTTCAAAATCGAATAACTTTTTTTGTAGTCCCGACATCGAAAAAATAAAAACGATATTGCACAGTCAAAGTTCTTCTTTTAATGTGGTAAAAATTTTGTTTATTAGTTATGACTGTAGTCTTCTCCATTCTTTTCCACACAAAACCGTTTTTGCTATGTTTTACATTTGTAAGACTGTAACAATACATGCAGATGTAGAATCCTCTTAAAGTGTTTGCATGACTCAAGTATGAAAAAGTAAGAAATAAAATAATAGTATAATTGAAGCAATTGGTTATTATTTTGATAATATTATTATCAAAATAATAATAATAATATAATATATTATAGAATATTATTTACTAAAAATAATGAGATAAACATCTTTTTCAGTAGTTTTCAATTTAAATATACATCATTGATTTACATAGTTATCATTGTTAAATGACAAAGTACCAAAAGATATATCAGCCTATTAAATATAAAAATTATCTTAATATGGTAGTTAGTGTCATATTATTCTAATTTTAGATGTGAGTAAAATCTTGATTTAGGAAATTGTTATTTTAGTAAGTTTATGAACAAACAATGAAAAATAAAAATATACAATTATATTGTAAATTAACGTATTACTATCACTAAGTGTCACAAACCTTTAAATTTAATGGAAATTGAAAATATAATTTCATAAAAATAACTACATTTAAAAATGTTTCATGTTTATTGTCTGTATTGTTTTTTATTCGATGTATTCAATGACAATACTTTAAAGTTTTAATGAATCTGCCACCTTGTCTTCTTTTAAATAAACAACTACGTAAATCAAGTCATGATAATAAAATGCTTTAATAGGAATCACTATTTATTTTCTCTATCTAATCCACACACAAATTAGTACATTTGTGTTCAGTAGTCCAATTTTATGTTAACATGTTGTTAAATTTAATTTGGAGCTTAGAGCTAACTGACTTTTGATCAATTTTTTTTAAATTGAATTGACCTATTATCAAATTTAAAGTTAAAAACATTACACTTATGTGTTTTTACGATATTTCAATCTCTGGAGAATGTATAGTATAATATAAATTATAACTATTTAAAATTCTCATATGTATATCACAGAAAAATTAAAATATCGTAAAAAACCAACGTACAAGCATAGATAATGTTCTTGATTTTAAGTTCGATAATATATCAATTTACTCTAATCTTAAAGCTTATATCACAAGATTAGATCTACTGAGCGTAATTGGTATGTTGACATGTTCTGTTTGCATAGGTGCTAAAGAGAGAAAACAAACAGTGCCTGACATCTCATAAAATATAAATATAAATTAATATTGATTTGTATGTAAAGTTTTTAATAGGTACTATATCTAAATAATTAAGTCTTAATAAAAGGCGATTAAATTAATCTACAATTGCACTCAATCCAGCCTCATATGAAAATATATTTTCACATTTTTTATTTACAGTTTTTAGATATATAATAATAATAATAATAATATAATAATATATTTTTTATATATTATATTTGTTTCACTTTGAACACATATTTTTTTTTTTTGTTTAAACGTTAAGGATAAACAAATTTAAAGCCGTGTAGTTTCTTTTTTTGAAATAAATCTCTACTTGTGATTAAGAGGCAATAATATTTTTTATTTTTGTAATTTTTAGAAAATGTTTTATTTAGTTAATGTATATAAAAAGTATTTTTAATGTTTAGTTTAATTTAAGAACCGATGACAATATTAGTTAAAGAGTATTTTAAGATTTTCGAGAGAAAGCATTTTAATCATCATCATATACAATAAGTATATAACTTTATAGAATCTTACTGTATATATATTAATATTAATATTAATAATATTAATAGTTACTACCATATGCTGATATGATCAAAAAAGCCTCCGTCATATAATGGTATATTTTGAAAAAGTTATTCTTAGTAAATTATTGAAGATACACCTAATTGATTTGAATGATATTGATTTTGATCAATCACGACGTTAATATAAAGAAATTGTTTTAAAAAATGTAACAGTGTTCTATGAATATTTCCAAATTTTACATTTTACAAATAAATCTAGTTTTTGGTATTTAAATCAACTATTTTCAATAAATAGATAAAAACTATATCTTTGGATAAATAATGATTACCAATCACAGTAATTACGATCGGTACGTGTTTTAAAAAATTTGAAATCTGTGTCTATGCTTTCTGCCCCAGATTCATCTGTATCTAGACTAGTAGTTACCATTTTGTTGAGAGATTCGTTAGATTCAGTACTAAGATACCCGGAGTCTTCATATCTGTTATGATCAATTGGCGAACTTTTGACTGTTTGTTTGTCAGAAGCACCAACTATGATATCGTGGGTTCGCTGGTTAAATTGTGAGCTGGCGCAATTGGAGAATTGCATGACTCCGGGTTTGTTAGTGCTTCTGACACAGACGTTTTTTGAAGGCTTTTGTACAGATAAAGGCGATGGACACCTTTGCCTTCGACAGTGTTTTGGATCTGGTTTTAAGTATTTGGACTCGAATTGGCTCATATTCCTTCTCTTTTGTACATCAGCCATGACGTTCTTGGCTTCGTATATCTCTAATAAGCTACCAAATCTATTATTGTTTATGATTTTAGGACTATTGAATTGCTCTAATGAATCTGAAGAGTATACTGTTTTCAAATTTGGTTTAATTTTCGTAGAGTTTCTATCTAATGTATCTGGCTCAAAACTGTCCGAATCCTCTACAGGATGATTATCAGGACAGTCTTCTACTTCAATAGTTATTTGACCTGGACTCTTCTTTTTAATATTTTTATCCAGTGAGTTATTAGGCGATATGCTAGTATTAAAGTTATCGTTAACATATACTTCGCTAACTAAACTATAACGTTCGGATGATCTATTGAGTATATCGGGTAAGATTTCTTTTTTGGGCTTTTCTCGTATGCAGTCCGGTCCAGATATATGTTCATAATAGCTTTCTTTTTTCGTGATAGTATCATAAGTATATGTGGTTCTAATTGTAAGTTCTTCATCCATTGGTAAAGCTGAATTACTTAAAACTGGACTCAGATCTGGTCTAACAAATCCGTACTCGGACGGTGTATGATACCCACATTTCTGCCTATAATTCATTGATCTTTCTAAACTATCACACTCAATGTTAGTACCCTCTTCCTCATCGTCATCAACGTCTTCTTCTTCTACTTCGTCAGTTTTTGATTTCAATTCGTTTTCCTTGAGCTGCAAGTCAATACCATCCTTTACGTCATCTTTTGTTTTTAACTCAACAGGAATACAAGGAGCTTGATTTTTCTTTGGCTTGGTAACTTCTATGGGTACATTCATCAACCATTTTTGTATTGTAGCTGATTTAATTTTAAATTGAGTCTTGCATTTATTGCAAGAACTCAACGGTTCATTTGTGTCTTCATTTGCATCTTCTAGAATCACAATGAGGTTTGGTGTGAATTTTTTCATTGTTATTTTTCTTTTTGCTTCGTGTATTACTTCACGAATTTTTTCTAAAAATTCTAACGCTGCTGGCGGAGGTGCCTAAAAATAATTATTTATTTCTGAAATTATTGAACTATTTATATTTTATTTTACTTATTTAATTAATTAAAATAAATCATTTTGTTACCATTAATAACTCAAGTTCAAAATAGTCCGGATTGAAGTAAAGTTTTTTTCTTGGATTGGCACACACTATTGATCTGATATTATCTGGTCGATCTTCTTTGCTATCCAATGTTTCCACTATTGAAATATCCTCTTCTGGATGTTTTTCTATAGAATTCGAATCTGAATAATACATTGAATGGCCAACACACGAGTTAAACGACTGAATAGGGTGTACAATAGCTGTTGTTAAATTTCTCTGTAATAAATACATAAATTAGAGGTACATTATTAATTATTTTATCATTAATTCATAAGATTATTTTTTATTCTTGTTGCATTAAGTACATACATTAATATTATTATTCTCCATCATATCCATAGAAGGTTCTCCTTGTGTACTAATACTATAATTTCTGTCTTCATCTGACTCAAAGGCTTCATTATCATTGTAACTGTGTTGTAACAAAGGGTTGTTTTTTACTATACCCTCTTCAGTAATACCGTTTGACATTAATGGATTTTTAAACGCCTCTATATCTCTATTTCGTTCCTTAGGTCTCCCTTTACGGACATGCAAGTACAACAAAATAGACGCTACGTACATTAGTCCCAACAGAATAGAACAAATTGCCACAGCTATTAGTTCGCTTATTGTTAATCCTGAACTAGAAGTATTATCCGATGAACGAATGTCAGTTGAAAATAAAACTTCTTTTACACCTGTTGTAGATAATATTATTTATTAAAAAAACATTTTATATTTTTTCAATTATTTTTTTAATTACTTGGTGTTCCTGCTATTCTAAATGAAAGGCAAGGTGTTATGGCTTGATGAAAACTGCTGTCATAATCTTGTGATAATGTTTCTTTACAAATCATTTCGATCAATACTAGTCTCCCTTCAATGTTGGTCCTTGATTGTAGATCGCCTAACCACTAAAAATATATATTCATTATATAAATAATTGCAATAGGTTTTTCATGTATGTTGAAATAATAGGTATACTAAATATAAATTTCTAATTCTAATTTTATTTTAAAATAATAATAATATAGTCATCTACTTAGTTAACGTCTGTTTCATATTAAAAATTAAAAAATTTAGAACACCTTTCTCTCCCAAGAATATTTGAGTTTTTATATAATTTACTAATTAATAATATAACTGTTTAAAAATAATCTGTTTGTTTGTTATCACTCAGTATTCTCAATATTTTTTATATTTTTATGACGTGATTTAAATTGTAGATAAAGGTACAAAAATAGAAATGAATATAAAAGAATATAAAACAGTTCAATAATAATATTGTTAATAAAAATATTTGTATAATTTTCTCATTAACACAACGGGGTACAATTGAAGTAATTTACTTGTAAAATGTCATTCAATAAATATAATTGATACGACTAACGAGTACCTATATTATACAAATAATTCTTAACGTTAAAACTTCAACAATTTTAATTTTAATAGATCTAATAAGAAATGATAAAATATCATAATATAATATTTTTTTTTTTAAACGAGAAATTATTATTCTATTTTTGAATTTTGAATTATTAAGCAAGTTAAAAACCATTGATTAAATGGTCGTACAGTCGTACACAATTATTTATTGTTGATGTTCTACCAATTAATAAAAGAAGAAAATCCGGTATATAAGCTATATAGGATCTAGATTTTATCTATCTAGGTACATAATAATTGTGATCATTCTATTCATTCTGCAACATTCTAAATCCGTATTACCGTAATTTAAAATAGATAAATAAAGAAGTTTATTTTATTCTGAAGATTATTTGGTGTATAATATATTATTCATTTTTTCATAACATTGTTATATTATTTAATAAGCTACAGAATTTAATTGTCGGAATTAAATTTTGAACTATATAGTTTATTTGATTTAATTTATTAAAATAGGTATCTATTAATGAAAAATTGTTATTTATCTTTATTAATATGTTATAATTTATAATATAAATGTATAAAAGAGTTTATCGATAACAGAAATAAATACTAACGAACTTACTAATAACATGATGTGTCCATTTTCGCGGTGTATTTGGAAAGGGATTTCGAAATCTGATTGATTTTTAAAATTTATCCAACCTCCTCGAGTCAAATATTTTGCTTTTGAAATAGCACAAATAGGATACTGCATTCCTGTAGAACAGTATGATATAATTATATGATTAAATAAATTATTGATTTTCTAATAATATTCGACTATTTACTAATTATCTTTTATAGTTGTATAATTTAATTATTTTTATGTTATAGACATCTTATTTGTAATTAAAAAAAAGGTGAATTAGAATGAAAACAATTGATGACTTAATATACGTATTGAATAAATTGTAACCATACGTTTGATTTTAATGTAAATTTATTTTATTGTCTAAATTTTAAAAAGAATTTTGAAGAATGCTAAAGTTTTAATTAATAGAATATATTATTAGTTTATTTTATATGATATATTATTTAGTGACCGAAATGGCAAAGTAATTGATTTGCCCCTCCATATTTTATCAAGTGAAAAACACAGTTTTAATGATAAAAAAGGTGGGAAAGTGTGTACCACTCTGCTGTACGTATTAGGTATTGTGTAGGTTACTGTAATAGATTTGTAAAATATGAATTTAATGATATAAAATCATTGTATACGAAAAACGATTCTAAGCAAAGATAGTTTGTTAGCCCCTTAAAATTTAAATTTTATTAATTTTTACAATTAAATTTGTATCGATAATTATAAAAAAAATAAAAAATGTAAAAACTAAAAATGTCTATAAATAACTCAAAAAGAGTTAATATATTTTTGAAATTTTACCATATATAGAAAAAGATAGTATAAATATTTAACTAAAATTTAAAGTAACTACGGTGATTCGTTTTTGAATAACAACAAAATAAGAAACTAGTTCCACGAGAAATCGTTTTAGTTTACAGATGAATATCCAATGTCAAAAAAACTTGTTTTGCTCAAAACATGCTCAATTTTTTTTATTAAATGTAGAAAAACTTACAAGTATGATAAGTTTTGTATTTTTTCAAATTTTAGAAATAAAAAGAAAAATGTTTATGAATTTCTAAACTCAATATATTTTCACATTTTCGTGATTTTGACGAATTTTGTTAAAATTTTAACTTCAGATGCTCATAAAAAACTATTGTGAATTAATACTCAGTTTGTTTTTTTATTACACTAATAGAATTTTATGAGGAATTTTGTATTAGATTTTTAAGTTTTTTGAATGAGTAAAAACAATTTCTTGGCAATAATTTTAAAACAACTAATAAAAATTGAAATTGTCTTATGTTTATTAATATAGTTCAAAAAGATTCAAAATATTTTAAAAATTTCATGGTATATCGAAAATATTAAAATAAACATTCGATGAAAACATCATATATTTACAATTATTATTATTATTTTTTTTTAAACACTGAATATAAAAACAAAAACGATTTTGTTTAAAACTGGTTTTTTGTAAAAATTCCCGTTTTTCCTTAATTTTTTGTTTGTTTTCCTGGCACTTTTGAAAAATACTTGGAATTTTTATTAATAAAATTCATTTTCCCACTAATATAGTTACTAAAGTTGAAAATTGAAGCATTATTTCGACTACTGATAAGAAAAAAACATACATCATTGTAAAATCAATAGGAATATATTTTTCGCTTCGCTCAAAATCTAAAATGTTATAACTTATGAGTAAGATAAACGACATATTGGCATCTGTAACCTGTTCCACGAACACAACTGGAAATTTTATTAGTAAATAATTGTTGCTCCCAGCTAAAGACATAAATATTTTAACTTTTAAGTTGTTTTGTTTTTAACGGTGGTAAAAACTAGTACCGGTCGTGAGCTACAAATTACAATTGGTTATAATCTATTTAAAACTAAAATAATACACAATATATTTCTTTGGAGTTGTATGCATAGTAAATACTAAATAACTGTAGATGCTTGAATTTAAATATGGTTGGTATTAAGTTAAATAAATACTACAAGGCTTTGTAAATTAATGTGTAAGTACCACGTGCAGAAATCAACTCCGTAATTTGAATCTGGCTGAATAAGTTCAGTTATAACGATTTTAAAGTAAATAGCTACAGCAAATAAGTACTTATAATATAACTATTATACCCTCAGGATTGACACGTGCATTCCATACGTAAAACAATCATGCATTTTAACATCAACCGACAAACTTGTAAATTATCATGATTATGTATTTGACTTGGATATATATTTATATATATTTGCTATTTGCATTCCTCTCTTCAATTAAACATTATATATATTATTATTAGAAATAATACCAAACAAATTGTCTTCATTATATCTTGGGTAGCCGGATAGGTAAGCTAAGATACACAGATATAAGATAATACAATCATACAAACCTATATACATCAGAACATATCCATAGTAATATATTATCTTACAAATTTAACGTCAATATTTGTTTAAAAATTTAAAAATAATATACTATATATATATATGGTGCCTGGATACTCTTTGATTTTAAAACACCACATGAACAATTCATTTTTTTATACACAACGAATGTTAAAAAGATAAATACTTATTTCAAGTACATATTTTATAAACTCAAAACTCAAAAATCATAAAGTGTATAATTTTTTTAAGACATTTTACTCACATTTGTTTTCTCTATTTCACAAGTGCTTAAAGTCAGTATTACATATGGACATGGTTCGTTATCCATCATTCGACAAATTTATATTTTTCTATGATATTTACTGACTTCTTGTCGTTCGACCGATATCGGACTAGTTATATATCGGAATAACATATCAAATTTACGCTCAGCAGTTCACGGTGTTTAGCTTCATTAGTTTTAATATTAGAGTGAATTAGCTTAATATCAAATCTAATGGGCTAACAATATTGTCTGTAGTTTGTTGAACGCCATTTTTCAATATTTTAATTTTAAGGCGAGTTGAGGCAGTATGAAATATTAAAATTTAAAAATTCTCATAAGTCGTTTAGAAATTAAATTATCTAAAAATTCAGTTTTAACAAATTACATATGATCGTGTATTTGCAGATAATTGTGTTACATTTAAGTTTAATAATAGGTGAATTCGCTTTAATAATAAAACTAATGACGCTTAACTGTCAAGTGAATATTTTTTTACGCACCTGTATAATGGAGACAACAAATATGGGTGGACGTTGTTCTACTATTATTAGTTTATCTTAATGACTGGTGTTTACTATTAATAATGATGTACATTTAAGTATGAACCATATTAAAATGGTTAAATAAAAATTGTGTATCATTTCTGACCAAAAATAAGTATAATTAACTGAAATAGTATCATGCAATTATACTGCGTGCATTTAAAAATATATTTAATATATTATATATTATCAATTCTATATTCCTAAAAAGAATGTGGTAGTCTTCAAATTAGACAGTTGGATATGTATTTAATGTATTTTTAGGCAATTTATTATAAAACAAAATAAGTAAAACTTGTATTTTTATGCTATTCTGCGTCCATTTTGAAACGACAATTCATATAATATCCAAAATTAAATACGTACCAGTAATTTTAATTTCAGCACTAGGATATACGATTTGTCCTTGTAGTGGTAGGAATACGTAAGGTATCTTTTGTACAGTTGTGCCAGATACGAATGAAGCTAACGAACATTCTGTGAACAGTTAAACAATAAACAATGCATTTAAAACAAAGATCTTAAGGACATTTTTAGTATGTTAATAATAAACTCTGTTGTTATTTACGAACTCTACTAACTGCCAACTAGAATATGCATTAATATAAAATACATATAATTTACGGTTTTATCGTTTGGTAATGACGGAATACAAGTTGTGCGTATAATGATAATTTAATAATATAAATGTCTATTCGAATTATAACGAGTAATTTTTTTTTTCAATAAATTTTTCTTTAACTCTTATTACTCATTGGTAATTTAATTGCAATTTTAAGATTCAGAAAATTTGTATTTTAATGGAATCTTGAAGAATTATGATATGTGCGTGTTGCTTTCTATATATTATATAGTTTAGGTCGAAATAAAAATTCTGATTAACGGGTCATCAGCCTCCGTATAGGTATATAATAATAAACAAGCCAATAAAATATAGGCAGGATTACAGGCGCTATATAAATGTATTTTTATGACTTAAATTAAATGTATATATTCTACAGTTAGTCGTTCACATTCGGCGGCTTTATATATAGATAAGTATATTATAATATATATTATGTCGTTTATAAATATTTTTCTATAAATTATCGCATAGAAGTCGTAAAAAAACAAAATTGAATAGCTTTATTATCAAATATAAGACATTAATAATAATGTAGTATGTTTTCCAAAGTAGCTATCGAGCGCGTTGTCTGAAGATTTTTTTTTTCCAACGTCATCACTGAAAACACTTAACAATGTTATTAATAATTGTTGGCTTAATCAGTGGTGTCGAAATGTAGGAGTGGAATGCAATACAATGCGGTAGTGTTGGAGAATCGAGAGCCTGAAAGTATATTGATTTTTTTTTTTTGTTTGTTGATAATAAACTGTTCTAAAAACTATATTTTTGTGTTGATAATTCGCCTTGAAGTGTATAATCGGTATAATGATTGCCGAACTATAATAATATGTATTATACAGGATGATTCACCAAGCATACTTACCCTTAATTTTTCATTTAATAATGAATTCTTTCTAATTCGATCTGCGGATTTTTAAATATGCTTAAAGATCATATTTTCAAATTATTGAGATTTTTTTGTGTCATTTATAATAAGGATTATACTGCAGTAATATAAACTTCTGTTTTTCAAATGAGATCTCCTAAAAAAGCCTCTTTTTTACTGTCAATTATTTAGTGTATAATTTTTTTTGAAAATCTTGATGTTTGTTTTAAAATTCAATCGAGTAGTTTTTTAATTATTAAAATGTTTAGATTAACGATAATAGTCCTTAAAAATAGTTTAATATTAGTATAAAATATATATAATATCTGATCTAGTAGGCATTTATTATACTTAGGCCATTTTTATAAACTATAAATATTGATAAATTAATATAAATTACTATTTTTTTTTTATTTCCATTGCCTCCATATTTTCCAAACCCATTATCATAAACCTGTTATTTTTTTGTACAAAAATAGTTAAATATTTCAAGAAATACTTTGATTTTGATATGTTAACATCTTCAGAAAAAATATCCACTAAATAATTTATAGTAAATAAGGGATATTTGAAAAATAGTCATTTGTATCACCACAGAGTACTTTTAAAGTAGTACAAAAAAAATCTTAAGAATTTAAAAATATGGTATTAAGTAGGAATTTTTAAAAATTTCAAAAATCACAATTTGAATAAACTCATTGTTATAAGAAAAATTGGGGTTGAGCATGATTGGTGAATTACCCTGTATGTATTGTACATAGGTAGTATAGTGTGTTATATATTCTTATGTTATACACTCTGTGCTTAATCAATTAATATTTATATAATTGTAAAATATTGTTTGGGATCGATTTGTAGAAATATTTGAAGCTTTGAATCTGCAGCTACAGCTGCGGCTTCCATAAACTTATTTTAAGTCATATTTTATTTCTCTTTGGTACAATTTCGACGTATACCAAACGTGTTACTAATTTTATTTGGTACAATGGTTCTGTAGCTTATAGATTAAAAAAAATAATACGTTCGGGCTATAATGAAACTTTATGTTTTATTAAAATAGTAAAATGAATACATTATTTAATAAACTAAACGCGCAGTCTGGCATTCGTTTACGAAAATTATTGAATAACGCGAGCGATGAATAATCTAATTAAATGAAAAAAATCTCAAGCTATATAATAATAATAGGTTCATGATAACGAAAATGTATTCATGTGTCCAACTTGACAAGCAAACAATTGAAACTATAATTTAAAAAACCAACAAAATAAATCCAAACGAAATATCGCTTTGACTATTTACTGGGAAAATATTCAAATAAATTTTAGAAAAATCACAAATGAGGACTTGTTGTTTGGAATGCGTAACGGAGTTTATTTTATATACACCGTATAATTGTTAGTAGTATACATTTGAATTATGGGTCAATATATAGCGTCAACTGATTTGGTTACGGTTTCGGTTTTTATATGCTAAATGTATATCACGAATTTAGTTTTTAATTTGAATACAATATTTTGGTTTTAATAGGTATAATGTACCTAACATACTTTTAAATTACAATTAAAATTATTTTTAAAACTAGACATTTGATTTTGCTGTAGCATGTTAAATTGATGGTAGACTTTTTTCTACGATGGACAAAATAAAATTCGGATTTAAAAAGAAAACAAGTGTCAAGTTACTATTAAAGTAGTAATGTCAAACATTAAAATGTTGGAAAAATGGAAAATCTGTTAACACTTGTCAACGATTATCTGAAAGCGTTGCATTCGTGAATTAAATATTTGCATTGTATATGTAGTCAAATGAGGCGACTATAAATTTTCAAATTGTGATATTCTCACACTATTTATTTATTTACACTAAAATTAGACTGAATTATTTAAAATTATGTTATCAAAAAATTAATCATTCGGTCTGAACACAAAGATTTTTTTCTTAAATATCGACGATGCGATTACAAATTAATAATTATTGATCCACATTAGATTCATCGAATCCGTGTTACTAGGTTAGTGTTGTTATATTTTAAAATATTTTACGTCTTCCGTATACATATTGTTTCTTGTCGAATACTCGGATTTCTCTCTACACATGTAGGTATATAACACAGTCGATTGAATTTTTCACGGTTTATTTGCCCACTGCCAGATAAAATGCTATTTTGTTATTATATTCGTATACAAAACTGTTAAAACTAATACTCGGCGGCAATGTTCAATAAGGTCCATCGTCGCCCGTCACTCGTCGTTATACAATAATTGTATTATTGTAGGCGCGTGAAAGAAAATGTTGCACATTGAGTATAGCATATAATATATTACTATATCTATATAATTGTATATATAGTTGTGCGATTATGATAAATAAGTATTCGTTTACAGTTTTGCTTGGGAATAACTAGGAATTTTATAAAAAAAAAAAGAAAGGAATTTGATATTAACAGTGGGAATTGTAGATTTGCAGGAAAATAATTTTCGCGGTTAAGTAAAAAAACGTATATGTTCAAAATAAAATCCCGTTATTACGTATTGGTTTTGGAGATGTGCAGATTATGTAAGTCAAAAAATGATCATATCATTAACATAGAATTGATTTTTTACATAATTAAATCTTAAAAATATTAATTAGTGAGAATGCGTTATTGATGATGCGGGTTTTGTATATAATGCGAAATGCGCCCGAAATGTGGTCCGGTTGGACTCTGGAACAGTTATACAAAATGCATTTACCTTGCAGATCGTCGACACATATCCGTAAGTCGTCCCTGAACACGGGCACAGGCTGTATGCATTGACACTTGCAGTTGCCGTTGTGCAACGGTTCCGCGGACGTTCCGGTCGATTGTTTGGAGCCTCTGCTGCTGACCGATGACGGGTAATCGCGTTCTGCCGCTACGATGTCGTCGACCAGCGACGCCGTACCGCTGCTCATTCCGACACAAGTTTCCATTGAACATTTCACGTCTGCGTGGAAAAAATCGGTTAAAAAACGTTCGTTTCTTTGAAATCAATAATTCTTTGTTATTGATTTGGTGGTGGTGGGGAGGGGGGGGAAAGGTCAAAATATGGGAGCATTTGTGTGCAAAGATCATAATATAATAAGAGGGCGCATAGAAAACGTTTCGGAACACATTGAATAATAATCAAAACGAAAAATACCTCGTTAAATAGGAATAATATATAGAATAGAAGCTTAAAATGAGAACAAATAAATTTTATAAAAATTCAAAACATAATCTGATCCAAATGCCAATATATATTATAAATACGTATATTAATTTCGTATTGAATATTATGTAGTCAACAAAGATTATTTAAAATGCGTTCTTGAACCAATTTGCTATATAATTTGAAAATTAGTAATCCTTACAAATAATTATTTCAAAAATGTCCCTTTTATGAATTAATATAAATGAATATAATTATTTTAGTTATTATTATTTTTCGAATATTTTAATTGCGGAATAATATTTTTGGTGATTTTTTCACTTCAAATATTATGTTGGAAGTTTACTGGCTATTGTGGGATTAAATAGTTATCCCTAAATTACACCAGCAATGACGGCATGGTTCTTTTATAAATTATTCCTCTGCATGTATTTATTTGCGCCATTAAAACCTAGAATCGTAACTGAGTTACCGTTATATAACATATTGATACGAAACGAATTTAGCGAATTGCTCGAATAACAGACATATTATTGAGGTCTTAAAGAAATGGAAATTCAAATACTTCGTTACAAACTCGTTAAAAATGTATGCTAAGACTTTAAACCCCATGCAATTTTTCATGAAGTTAATAAATTAATGATTGCTGATAAAATATACTCGTTTTCTGTGTAATTAATACCTATACAACAAATAATAATATAGTGGTTATCGACTATCTTTACATAGGAGGTATTTTCGTTTAACTGTAATAAATTTTAATAAACGATAATTAATTGTAATGTCCGTATGACGTAAATTAAATTTATTCTGTGGTATGATCTTATACCAATTATATTTTTATAGCTAGCAAAGTGTAAAATTAGAATCTACTTTAGATTCCGGGTAGCGCGAGATTAGTTTTACACTGATGACTGACGTTATATTTTTTTATTTAATGAAGGCAGGAGAATTTTTTTCTATATAAATATGCACATAATCTCAGAAATAAAAAATTTCCATTGGTTGGAAATTTAATGAAATGACTTATTTTTTTTTTTTGATTTTTCTAAGTTGTAAATGTTTGAAAAGTCGGAAGAAAAACACTATACCTTAATATGTTAATAATAGTATTGGCTATTGCTTCCCTGTTTATTGAACGATATCACGCATCGAATACACCTGAACAGGTGTCTTCCCAGTTCCCAATACAGTTGGTCGTATGATATAATTATATTTTTTTATTTATACGTCAATTTTTGAAGAATTCCCACTTTTTTATGTTTGTTATTTTTCTGTTTTAAACATAAAACTATTTCTACACTGTTAGTAAAAACTGAAAAAATCTTCCTAAACTTATTCGAATTAAACAGGTATGTAATTAAAAATAATATTAAAATCTGTTTTGATTCTGATTTTGTTGAATGAAGATTAAAAACCATTATTTATTCCTAACATAAATATTGTTGGTTTTCTATCATTTATGTCTTAATTTTCACTCGACTATAACTATTAACATACACCATGACTCGATTAATGATGTTTAGTGTGTATCTATTATTGATTGTGAATTACTGTCGATCCTTATTGAGATTAATCTGTTTTAATAATTTGCCGATACCGTCGCGTGCCATTTGCTACTCATATAATATTATGTTAATATCAATAATTAACAACAGTTTCAGCCTTCAGGTATGTTGTAAAACTTGATGTTATTACTAATATGGGCTTGGATAATTTATTATACTATCTGTAAAGAAAATACAACGCGACGGCATATCAAAGAAAACAATTTGTCAAATAATTTTTTTTAAAAAAAATATAATTTATAAAGATAGTAATATAGTATTCTTGTTTATTTTTTAATAATCATTAAATATTAACATCGTGTCATTTTTATTAATTTAATGTTTTCTAGATTTTCAATATTATTCGTATGTACTGCATTAATAAATATAGTCTTGAATTGGCTTTTTTGAAGTATTAGCTTGAAATAATACTCATAGGGTTTTTTTTTAGTTATTGGCTTTTATTAATAATCCTAATACACAACATAATATTTTTTGTCGACAAAATATAGGTAAGCGAGTTACGTAGAATCACTCAGAAAAAAGTACCATAATATTATTGAAAACCCCTACATAAAACAAATAAAATCACTTGATGATTTTGAGCCCATGAAATCGTTTAGTAAATTTAATGATATTTTTATACTGAATCGTTGATTTTTTTTTTAAATAACTTCAATTACAAGCATTGTAACTTATAGTGCAACTAATATATGTATAATAATATTATTAATAACTAATTATGTTAATAATAAATCGTTGATATATTATATATTTGTAAATCTTCTTGTAAGTATATTTATATGTTAATATATACATTTTACCTATACACATATAATGACACTAATTTAATATCACCCGAACAAAGTGTCGTTATCGTAATTTATTGTATGCTACCACTGTGAGGCTGCAGATATGTTAGTTGTCTGTATGACTCTAATACTGCAGTACATATTTAAATAATTACAAAAAACTATTAATATTGTACACGAAGAGGTCGCATTTTGACGTACACCACAATATAACATACTTACATTAAAGTTTTTTTTTTTATCGATTTGTCGGCACGTCATTGTCACCTGTGCACAACAGGCCGTGGGTTTTTCAACCAATTATTATTGTGTCAAGTTCATGTGCTGTGCGAGCGCAACACTCTTAAATATTATTTTACGACCGTAATTTTATAAGATGTTTTATAAGCTGTTTTAAAACCGTTGGCGTTTGTATACTCGTATTAATTTTACCCATTTTTGAATTACGATTTAGGACCTGTTTCTCCGTTATATTATTATTATGGTTCAGTTCCGTGGCCAAGGTGGTACATTATATTATTATATATGTATACACGCTGACAAAAAGCCGATCCACCACGCAGTTTGTCCCGGTTGACTACGTCACGATGCAGTCGACATACCAAATTATATTATCAGTTTGTAAGCAATTTATATAAAACCACATGTACGGTGTGCCCATTTGTTATTTTTATGGGTATCTAAACTATTTTTCGCTCACGGTTTTGAATTAAATTTCATTAAATTTCTTAAGACACGTAGAAAATAAGCTGACATTTTTTTTTTAATATTTATATAAATTATCCTAATAAAATTGTTTTTGTTTTGAATTCAAGTAATGGAATAAAACAAGCATGATTTTGGAATTTGTATTGCTACCGATATTTTCTCAATAGTTTTTCATTTGATTTGGTTCTGATTATCTCGCAACCAGCAATTCCTATAGGAACTTTAACACTCATAACTATGTATAGTTAATTATCATAGTTTAATATACAATTCTCTTCTAAAACCTATATTATAATAATTGTATCAATCATATATATATATATATATATATATATATATATATATTCATACGATAATAAATTGTAATCGACCCATTTAAGATATATCAAAGGAAGTGGCTTGACTATAATTAGATAAGCCGCCATCACTGACCCTCAGTATAAAGATTAATCACTAAGGAATTTAAAAAACATGAGGATTATTTGCGATCTAACGGATTTATTTTTATTATTTCAACTTAAGGTATAACAGATGTGTGTCGTATAATATAGTAATTAAATGTTTTATCATTTATTCTACTTATACATTTTATTGCCCATAAAAAGCTACATACTATCTGATTCTGATATACTATATTAACTTATCAATAAAATACAGTATTATATTATCATGTGTGTTCTGGCACCGTTTCGTAGCTGTAAGTATATCTTCTTGTCTTATAATTTAAATAGTTATACTTGAACACCACTCAAGAGGCTATTATAACAAAAAACTAGAATTTATATTATTACCTTTGACACGCCATACGTGCCGATGTTGTAAAAATGCGTTTAAACACATCGTCGGCCCTATAAATATTACGGAAATTATATTCTTTACTTAAAACTTAAACCGTAAGAAATAACGTTTTCGACGATAGGTACCCCATGACAATATCTTATCGCTCCCTTCAAATGCTAATATATTCAGTTAAAAACAAAAACTGTTTTTCACCAATACGTTTTTATTATTTAGCTGTAACGTTATGTTCCGTTTAGATAATAATTAAATAATATATGTGTCGAATAGGTAGTATGTGCAAACGATGACGTGATGTTCGTGATGTGACGACGTTTTATAATGTGATAGTAATATATACTACAATACAATATACTTATTATATTGAGTTATATACTGGTATCCCAACCAGAAATTTCTAGAGATAAACTGTACTTGCATTGTATAACGTATATCATAATAATATAATTACAATTTTCAATAAGATATATCACATTTTGCTACGAATATTCAAATACAACAAAACGTTGGTGACATTTGGTCTTGACCCGGATACCATCCTACCATTCTGGTCTCACCACTCCGTTAATGTATTATTTTCTGTATCTATTGTAACTCGCGTTCATCGATAAGTACTATGGACCCGGCACGTAACCGGCCGCATTCACATAATTATACCCTTGCGCCCTATGCATGTATCTGATTCGGGATTCCTCTATGGAAATACGACTTTGCTGCGTCTTAGTAATCAGTATAATAGTTATTATCGGCGGTGATAATATTTTTGTCGTTGTTTGTTTCCTATGCATTCGTTTACCTGACACGTCGAACACGTCTCCGCGGTGATGCCGAGTGATGGAAACGGTGGCCGAAACGACGTCCAACAGGAGCGCGAGTGGGAGCAACACCGTCGTTAACGCCGGTAAAGGCCGTGAACGAAACTTCATCACACCACGTGTCGTTGACGTCCGCGCACGCCGCCCTGCAGCACGAGACGGCGGCGACGACAACATTCGCCGTCCGCTCTTTTTCAGCCGGCGCCGCCGTTGCACTCGTCCTCCATCCGATCGGAAACGTCCGCCGTTAATCTATCTGCACATTGTCGAGAAACACGCAAAAAAAAAAAAAAAAAATCAATATAATATAATTTGTACGGCGTTTCACAATTATCGAATTTTGTAATCACATTCAATGTGTCGTGATGCGTCATACAATATTATTATGACATATCGGTTTTTCGAATAATTTGAGTACATATTATTATACAATATGTATAATATATTATTATTATTATATATTCCCACGAAGTGCGAACTATATGTCTATAAACTGTTTACTTTTTAGTGTATACTATATATACTGTATGCATTTATTTATTTAGTGATTGAATTGGGTTGGTGGGTACTTCTTATTTTTAAAAATATAATAGCGTACCTACACCCCTTCTAATTATATTGTAATCAATAAGGTATTTAAATTTTCAGTTAGGTACAAATAATATAACGCATCCCTTTTCTATTTTTTTTTTCATTTCAAACACTGATTGTGTATTATATACATGAAGTTATACGCGCAGGATGTCTGAGAATTCTATTCTCGTGTACATTCGCGCTGGTCAATAGGTACGTCATATACTATAATTAATAATATATATAAATGTGAAAAATGGAAATTTTTGCAACGCATGTTCTCTGAAACTACTGATATGATTATCTTGATTTTTTTTTAACGAAAGAGTACATCATGGAGCAAATTTTAGGTTTATATTCAATTCTATAAGTTAGTTAAAAATTGAAAAATTCTGGAATAACTGAAATTAATTTTTTCGATGCGATTTATGTATAATCTCTGTTTATTTATAGGGTTGCTATTAGTTACATATTATTTTACTGTTATAATTTGTAGAAATATGGCATATTAAACATTTTTTTACAAATAAATTTAAAAAAAAACAACAAATATTTGGTACGGGTAATTGTTACAATGTTTTGTACGTACCTATTTAATTCTGACTTCACTCAATAACGCACCTCATGGGGTCCGTAATCCACCAAAGGTGGATTGCCTACCTGATAATATACTGTTCGCAAAGTCGCTTATTGTCCGTTATCTGATTCAATGGATTACCTACCCAGGTGACTTAGATGCGTGTAAATCACTTGAAATTAATCTTAACTTAATATTTGGCTCAGGCAACGATGGTTGGGACAGTTAAAATATTATATATATTTGATCAGTATTCTTCCTCTTGGTTGTGCAATTTTAATCCTATTTACGCACTTCAGTTGTGAACTTGTGAAATCACATGGAAAAAAATGTAGAAACGAATATTTAAACGTTTTTATTTTGTGCTTAAGCCAAATTAAAAATTATGATAATCGTAGCTCTCTTCATATATAATTGTATTATAACTGGACGTTTGTTATACATTCAATTAACATTTTATGAAATATAATATTTTTTATCTTGTCATAATGGTCATAAAATACTTTGAGTATTTTTTAAATAAGTAATAAGTATACCTACGAATTAAAAATATGAACATCAAATGAATTTTTTTAATTGATACCTTAAAACCATGGTTTGTTAAATTTATTTAATATAGATTAATACATTGAAATCATCAAATATTGATATTATATTTGTTACAATATTATATGTAATTATTATTTATAATTTATCCTTTAAATAGGTTTTAAAAATATGTCCATAGTTCATATAGAAAAGAATTTCGAATCATAATTTAGTACTCGCTATAGTCAGTAGTCACTACCCATGTACTAATAATTGTTTGTATTGGTGATCAAAAAAGGATTATTAGAATAATTAATTCAAAAATGTTTTCTTTGCAACACTGGTTTTGGTTTAAATATTTACTTAAAGAAGGTTTCATTTTGAAAAATTGATCAACTTTATAGTAATATAGTAGGTTGGTATCGAAGGTTTATAGTCCTTGTTTCTATCACAGCTACCTATGCAATTTGTGGTTCAATTAACTCTTTTACCCGGCACGTGTAAAACATTAAACGATTTAATTTATAATGAACACAATTTACGCAATTAACGGGAAATTAAAACTACATTGCTTCTTAAATCTACGCAATCAATTTAACGGTAAAAAATAAACTTCCGAGTAAACTGTGTTTTTAATTGAAAACTTCTCTTATTTACTTATAAAAAAACGCGTCATAATATATAGTTCAGAATCTTACATAAGAAATATAAATCAGTTTTCTTATATCAAAGATATCGTTATAATTGGTTATTATTATTTTTTATTGTGACGACTAATGATTATTGACAATTATTATGATACTTTTTATAATTGGGTACAAATTCACAAAAGTCTATAATATTATATTTATTTTTTATATTTTTTTTATTAATTTTGTTATAGATCTAAACATCTGAATGCAAAAATATTTTTAAATGGATAAACCTATTAAAACTTATAAACCCATTATTCGACCAGATGGTAAACACTAAAATACTCTCACATTAGATAGAATAAAATTATACTTTAATATTACGTATTATATTTAGTAAGTAGCTAGTACTCACAATACTTTTAATAGATTTTATAAAGCGATATACTGTTAATTGTGTTTGCCTCCAAGACAAATACATTTCATTTCCAGTGTTATAAAACTCTACGGATATCAATAAATTAATAACAAACGGAATAATATAGTTTTTTTTTTTTTATTTCAACGAAATAATAATTCTCATTGGGCTGATATATATCAGTGGCTATAAACAAAATATGTGATAATACCTACTGAATAAATTATTGTATGTAAATATCTAAGTACACTGTTGATGTTTTTATGTTTGGTATTGTAATCTCAATCAAGTCGTTATTTGTCCGCAGTGTGTTTTAAGTGCGTCATATGTGTTCATAATTTATTAAGTTTATAATTAAATAAAAACACGCGTTTATTATCGGCTTGTAGGTTTCTACTACACCTATACGAATATGAAGCGTATAAAATATTTAAATATTATGTTATTATAACTATATTATAATTTGTAAAATATAATATATAATGCCAGGAGCGTGTTAAAGTATGAAGTAGTTGATATAATTATTATATTGGGCACTCGTTCCCAAAATAAAGTGCGATCGATCACACTCACAGTCTCTTTCCCTCTCTCTTTATACTCACTTATAGTCTCTACTCTCTACATAATAAATCATAATATTATTATAAATATTATACGCGTTTCTCGGGCCTGTTTCACAGCCACACGAATGGTACACGCGTTTTTGATTTACATTATTTTAGTTCGCAACAACGGCATGAACACGCCTTAAGTATATATTATATGCGATATGTAGTTTGTGACAAGCGTACAGTTATAGCGGCATACCTATAGGGGGGGGGGGGGTGGGTGATGGATACATTTGCCCCCCATGGACTGTACAATTTTTTTTTAAATTATATTTAAATTGTATGTAGGATTTGAGGTATTAACGTACTTTTTTTTTTGTAATTTTTTTGTAATATTATTAATGTAATAGCATGCTACATTATAATTTATTGACTTAGTCAGTTATAAAAACCATACTATTAAGTTTTGAAAGCAACTAAATGATAATATTGCTTCGGGGCATTTCGATGTTTTTATTTAAATATATATATAATAAAATATAAATAAAAAATAATAATATGAACACATTTTCGTATAATTAAAATGCAAATAACTTGCACTATTTTATTTTATTATTGATTATAATACTTGTACTTGTATGCTGTAGATTTGAAACCTGGTTACACTCGAAAATAAGCTTATGTGGATTAGCGGTATAGTTGCATAATATTTTATATTTGGTATTATTATTATTATTATTATATTAATAAGGTAAATATAGCTATACCATGCAAGTGAGTGATATTATTATATCAGTTTCACAAAAATTAAAAAACGAACAATATATTTAGTTCAAAAACATTAATTTATATTATAATATAATAAATAATGTATTCTTTTTAATTTGTCTGTAATACATATTTACTTATTATATTTTCTTATCATTCCAACATTTTAGTCATTATTAGTCACGATGGACACATAAAATATATGGAGTATTGTATTCTCGCAGGAGTAGAATTTTAGAAATGATTTAGGGATGGAAAATATTTACACCCCTCCCCCCTATTTCTCATAAAAACAGACTACGTACGCTACCGCGTGCAGGTGATGATGATACCGCGTGTGTATCCACGGTAATTCGATAAATTATTAATTTATCAAACAAATAACTCAAATAGTTATAACGACCGTATAGTGCTGTGTATACTCATCGTACCTATATATTTATATTATTGGCTATATACTGCGTAACATAAAGTTGAACGAAACGCCACGCGGGCATTAAAATTTATAATCAACCCGTGACGATTTTTTAACCAGTTTTAATTTTCGTTAGGTAGTTGCATCCAATATGTTTGAGATGATTGAAAAGAGCGCATAATCGTAAATCATATTACTATATATGCTATAGCTGCAGCTCTAAATAACGCATTTACTTAACTTTATGCATATATTATTTATGTACTTACTATAATACAGAGCGCGTGAATAACAAATCGTCCGAGACGCCAAGTCAGCAGCTGCTGTTTACCAACTAATTATACGCGCGTACACGAAACATTATGTACTTAACGGAACAATTATAATCGTGTATACGTATATTTATAATGCTGCGACGCCTCCAAAAGAGCTCGTCGGTAAAACGTAGGTAGGTACTTGTTTAGGTATATATAGATATTATATAGGTTGTATGTATATAATATTATATACCTATGCGAGGTTAATGGATCAGAACGCGTATTGCCGACGGGATGCGCATCTCGTTGGGCATATACTTAATGTACACACGCGCTCGCGTACCTAATAATATGTAAATATAACTAGATACATAAATATAAGTCATTCAAAAATATTGTTAAAAAACCTTCGCGGACTGCACATCAAACATTTGCATCATTTATATTCATTAAATTTAGTCAGATGTCCGTAAAAAGAAAGACGACTAATTTTGTATGATACAGATATAGGTACATAAACGTATAATATTGATTTATGCAGGAACTCGAGAAAAAACACGTGATAAGTAATATGCGTGTAATATAATATTGGTAAGTCGCGTGCTTGTTTTCTCGCGTTTATAATATTATAAATATAGCTTTGCGTATAATATAATATGAACGAGATTATCTGGTATTTAAATTTTTTTTAATAGTGGTCTTGAAATTTTAACCGACTTATTGACAAACTAGACTGAACAGACGTGCACGAAATAGGTATTCCGTTAATAACGGGCGAATCATGACGATTATCGTTTTCTTATAGGTATCTATACCGTACAGGTGTATAATATGTTATTTTTTATACGGTATATTTTATGACCATGTATAATGTGTGTGTATAGTGAGACGTGAGTTGTGGATGTGCCTCGAGGGCGAAAATGTTTCCATTGGATGAAATATTAAATTCAGTTATAGGCATAAAATATGTATAGGTAATGCCGCGGAATCACTCAGATACGCGTACCTAGTGTCTTGTCTGAACTAAACTAGTGTTAAGAGTTAAACCTTCAGAATATCATATTTATATTATAATATATACTTATAAAGGGCTAAAGATGCGTTTCCTAAAAATCGCGTATATGTCGCTCGTATTTAAGATTATATATAGGTACGCTAAATAGCTATAGCTTTCATTACGTCGATAGTAGGTACACACATCATCTTCAATATCAAGAGAATAGGTACATAACTACAGTATTAAATATAATATAATAATATCATAAATCACAATAATAATATAAAATATTATATATATACTGAACATTTATCTATTCCCTATACCCAGGGTTGGGCAAGATACTCAAAAAAATATCATGATACATGCATTTAGTATATCAAGGTATACATGATACTTTTATATTTTCAATCGAATTTTATGAACTATTAAACGTAAAATGATTATACACAATTCACTATACTGTCTATACATAAATACTTATGAAGTCATAATTATATTAAATAATGCAATAAGTCAATAGGTACACATTATACATTTATAACTAATACATCACTATATAATATAAATACACCAAAATTAATAAATTACATAAAAATTAAAATTTCAGTTTATTGCTTATCTATCTGCATGACTATTAATTGTAGATACGTATACCGTATACGGGCATCTTAATTTAATTTTATGTTTTTCAAATTGTCTTACAAGTTATAAGATTGTGTGATACATTTTTTCATTATCGTTATTTCAGCTCGATTGCAACTGGACAATTTTTCGTAAAAATACAATCCACGACGAAATTATCTAATATCTAAAATCGAAATGTCTTGATACTATTTAGTACAATTTTTTACAATAATAGTATTTTGTATCCTTTAAAAAAAGATACATGATACTAGTGTAAAATGTATCATGATACAAGATACAAGATGTAATTGTATCTTTGATACTACCCATCCCTGTATATACCTAACCACTGTTATATATAAACTTATTTTATTGTATATATTATATTATAGTGCATGTCTTGCCGTGGAAAATAATTGCCGTAATGCAGTTATTAAAAAAAAATCTTAGTGCATCAGTTTTCTATATATGGTATCATACCGACGGACAAGGCAATTATATCAATGAAAAGGTATACGCACGAATGATATACAAAATGTACGACTTATATATTTGCCGCTATACATCTTAGACATACTCGTTGTAAAATGATAATATTTTTTGAATTGTATAGCTGAAACATAGCAGGTAGAATATATATATATGATGTTCAGATCATGTGTAATTTACACGATTATCTACCTGTAATGCACAATACGTTCAATTTGTGTATAAATAAGTTATACATTAAATACAGCACTGTACACTTTGATCGATTAATTTTTATATATATATATATATATACGTATACCGGTGATCAAGATAAGTATTCAATGCACATACTTTGCAGGCCTGCTTTGGGTCATTTAAAAATGATTCTAACATTGTATAAAAGTAAAAATTTCTAGTCACTAAAAAAATAATTCAAAAGCTATACATCATTATATTATTTATTTATTTATTTACAATGTGGCTTATTATTAAGACTAATTCAAAAGTGTACATTTTGATATTCGATATTGATTAGCATTTAGCATCAATTAGTAAACCAGAAAGTGGAAATGATTATTTTTGAGAGAAAGGTCCTCATTTGCTAGTTTCGTTATTTGAAGACGTGGTCTGTGGTTTATTTAATAGTATATGGCGAGAATGGGTAGAGAATTAGGTATCAAGCTGATAAGCTAGAGTAAGAAGAGGAGAATCAATTTTTAAGGTGATTAGATCATTATGAAAGGATAAGTTATGGAAGTGGTGACGGTCAGTTAGAGAGCATAGATCAAATTTATTAAAAATTAGGTTTGTATTCATGAGGCTATAAATTAACATGGAAAACTTGGAAATTTTTTTTGAACACTTTCGAGTTGACAATTGTCGTCCATACACACAGTTCTAAACAATCAAGCCGTATTCAAATGTAGGTTTAATAAGGCCACAATACAGTAGGGTTAAACAAATGTGTTTACTCGTTTGAAATTAAATTCATTAGTGATTTTCTTAAGTCTTAACAAAACATAAGATATTATATGCTTTGCATATCAATATGCAAACTAGGGTAAAAGGAAGGAAGAAATATGAAACCTAGCTAAGTCGCGAATGATAACTAATTGAGGATAAAATTGAATTGTTGATAGAGTAGGTAAAAAAAAATAGGATTAAAATTTCTAACTAGGACGTGGATTTACATTTGTCGATGTTAAGAGAGAATCTAAAAATTTTTTTCCATTTGACAAATTTATCAACATAATTTTGAATAGCTTTTCAATAATCTAGAAGGTCAATTTTCATAAAAAGTCATATCGTCTGCAATAAATATGAATTATGATTATTTTAGTATTATCATAAAATTAAAGTTATGTTTTATGCATATTTTTTAGTTTTTCAAATGAGGGACTTTAACGGTCGTAACAATGATATACAACATTAAAATACTAAAATAATCCGTTTCAGGATAGGAAAATATTGTAACAATCAATAAGAATTAAAAATTAGTTAGAAGTTAACTTAGAAGTAATTTTTTCTATAACTTACAATTCAAACAGTTATTTTAAACGTTATATATTATATAACTATCAAATTACTTTTTATTTTTTACTTTATTGAGCAAAATATAACACAATCTCAATGATAGTTAACAAAGATAATAAGAATTTTTTTTAGTACTACACCTATACATTGGAGTAGTTTTAACAAATATTATTTTTCTATGGGTGGGTACAATAGAAAAAAAAATGTATTATGCTTTAATTGTATATAAGAATTATGTAATTTTTTATTTTTATACTTACATAAACACAATCATAATGTCACTATAAAATATAGTTAAAAGAAAAACTCAACTTGGCACAGCCTTGGCGAGTGGTGACCGAAGCTCGCCCGGGTAAACATAATAAAAATGCACGATCAAGATTATTTTCTCGTACAAATTAATAATTACAATAATATTATGATAGAACTATAGAACATGTATATTATTATTTCATTACGATGATGTCGATCCGTCGTGATTAAATTCAGTGGTAACGCGCATTAAATTATAAAAAACGGGAAAATATAAAAATATAATATAATTTAATAGCATTGCGTTTAAACACCTAAATACATATACAACGTGTATTCAATACCTGTATGGTATATAATATTATATTGTACACAAATTAATGTACGCTCTGTTATAATTAACAGGGCACCGCTACCGCCTACAGGCATGCAGTAATAATTATAACAAATCTCGAAAATGTGTGAACTGTCCGGTTTGCATTCGGAGCTGTATATTTTTATTATTTTCGCGCCCGATATATTAAATATACCATTTGTTTTTATATATAGGTACATAATATTACATATATATTATAATGTGCGTGTGTGAGAACACGTGTAACAGCACGAGCTGGCTAGTCCGCGCATTAGACGAATACAGAGAGAATCAGCAGTCAGTGCGTAGTTTAATCGGTCCTAAGTCCTAACTGCATATAATAATTACATTAATACACCTATATAGCTGTATAATATGTAATATTTTTATACGTAAATATATATGTGTGTGCGTGCGTGTGTATGTATGTGTGTGTGTGTAACCGAACTGTTTTCGACGCACATACGGTAATTCGTATTGTCGGCATGACTGCTTCATTTTTATGATATTTCGTTTTGTTTTGAAGCTTATTATATATTATAGTGTATTAAAAAAAAAAAAAAAAGAAAGACAAAATATAGTACTAACGTGCGAACAATTATAATTTATAATAAGGTTAAAAGAAAAAAAAACATTTAATATTAATACTATATTAAGTACGACGATGTACGCGCTATGTTTTACGAGTTTGACCGACGACGGTAACCAACTATATAATTTAATATGTTTTTTATATGCGCGGTATCGTATGACCGTTTCGAGTTCTCACGTCATCGACGAGTCGATGTTTTTTTAATTTTATTTATTTTACACGGGATAATATTAATATTATGTATGAGCGTAGGCATATAGGAAATAATAGTAATAAATTATGCGAACGGTAGCCGACACATTTATGTAAAGTAGGTATTATTATTATATATACTTCATACGTAAAATATTGTTATATATAAATAAATAAATATATTATTTGACGGTGAATATTATACAATATACCTACATGTAGCATCTATATCGAATGACGTGTGAATAGTGTATAATAATATTGTACGAGGACATACGGTGATAGTACCTATAGGTAATAACTAATAATATTATAATACATTTATAGTATAATAACAAACACACACGATACACACGTCATATTATATGTTATATTTATGGTTATAGAATCGCCGGTCATGTAGGTGAACACAACAATAATACGATATTGGATTTTTACTTTCCGAAGAAGTGCCCATTATAATATATGTAAAACTGTTACTCTAATAAGTTATATTCTACAACAATTTATACACGCACATGATGCAAAACGTATATAATTATGGTCTGTTCGTTGTGAAAAAAATATACCACGTTTTGTTTTCACTGGACTATTTTTGATGTTGTAAACGAAAAACTAGTGTGAGGACGTTATATATCATCATCATCATAAATAAATTATACAATAGTCTAATATGTTCTACAAGGAGTATTTATGCGATTTTAAAATTATGAAATTATTAAAAATATTTTTAAAAACAAGTTTTCAAATACATATTATATAGGCGGTAATCGCATGATCATAACAATAATAATAATAATGCACGTAACCGGTGAGCATAGAAACGCCAATTTACATGAATCTCTGCATTAATGTTAATTATTTTTAATTTTTAAAATGCAACAAGATTTTCTAGTTATAGTCTCGCGTGCACTCCAATTTTCTAGTGATTTCTATACGCTGACTCCGTGAAATCGTTAAAACATTTTTTTTTTAGGCGTGCAAGAACCGACCGAAACATGTTTTACTAAACACTGATGATGTTGTCCGTTCGTCTTAGAAACTATTATTAAAACATTGCCGGTAGCCAAAAGGGACGTGTAAACGTGTTACATTTTTATTTTAACTAAACGAAAACTAACGTAGGTATATGTACATAATAATATAATACTATTTATTATTATAAATACCGTAATTCACACGACGTCTCGATATACGATAAGAAGTTCGTTATAGGCGTACTTCATGTCTTCATTTTTTATCTCACCTAAATAGTTGTATTATATATACGTACTATTACATGATAAGAGTAATAAAAGTTGTGGTAATGAGGTACAGTGTATAATAATAATCACAATATGTTTGTGGCTGTCTGGACGAATAACCCCACATCATGTTACAATAGTTTGTATGTTAAAATAATATTAATAATATACTACGATGCTCTAACGTTCATGGTTCGTTTTTCAAGTGCTTACATATTGTATTAAATGTCTATTATCTTTGTAATCTTTGCCCTACGGCAAAGAGCAATATTTCCAAAACGTTTTAATGGTAGGCAAAATACCAAAAAGCCAATAACAGATTTAAATACGAAATGTCTTAATGATAGCAAAATATATAAGTGTACCTATAACAAATTTTAATAATACTATTATTTAGTTATAGCTAAAATTGCTAGATTAAGTTTAAATATTTGATATTATCAAAAAATGATAAATATGATCTTTTAATTATAATTTGTTGTGTTAATTTAAAAATATTATATTATCTGTTTCTTAAACTAGAATATAATTTACAATGCTTGTACTCGTATAGAGACTAATATTTAAAAATTAGTTTTGAGTTATTTAATTGAATATTAATAACTATTTTGTATACGCCGATCGCTTTTGACGTACACTTATAAATAAACATAATTAACATAGAACACTATTTATTACAATTTGTCCAGTAGTGATCGCATCGAGCGATCATCACTGAAAGTGTCTTTTCTTATATATTACAATTTAACCTAGTTTTATGTTGCTACATCTACTAAAATTTACTGACTAAGACCTAATACTAAATTTTGTATAATAAGCATGTTTTCTTAACCTAGTTCATAGCTTTGATATTTATGAATTATGACATATGCATATTACAACACTATATAGACTTCCGTTTAAAATACATATTTTTTTTTATATTTTATTAATATTGATTCGTTTATTTTTTATGTTAAAGAACAATTTATATTATTAATATTTAAGAATGTTAAATAATCATTAGGAAAACCGGCATCCGAGTAAAAGTCAAACTCTTTGCGTTTGACTTAAATCCTTCTGAACCGGTATCCAATATAATATCTGCAGGTGCTAACTATAAAATAAAGCAATTAAAAATATGTTCTATAGCGACTAAAATAGTTATCGAGAAATTGAGAAGGAAGCTGCGTACACAGTGTAACTTTTTAAAATGTATTATATTGTTTTTTAAGTTTCATATCGTAAAATATTGATTTCTTAGAAACCGGAAAATAAAAATAAGTAGGTTTCCTTTTTTGTGAAAAATATAGCTTTAACATATTTGTCCAAATAAATATGTAATGAGTAACCTAACCTAACAGTATATTATGTAGTAATGATCATGAAATGTAAATAGATTTTTAAAATGTTTTTTTTTCAGGACATGCGTATTCTTGAATAGTGGTAAACTCTAAAAGTTGTATGCATCTCTATCAATCAATCAGGAATAGAATATTGATAAAACTTTGAAGTGGTTAAAGCTTTTTTCAGAAGTTACTTATAAGAAAAATTATTAACAACATGGTTCAACAAGTACCTACTGTTTTTTTTTTAATACGTTGATTTATTATTGCTTTAAAATTATATTACCTCTAATCTTCATAACTATTTAACATCGATATGAGCGAAACCAGATATATGGGTGGCCACTTTGTTCTGTGGAGTTTTTCAATTATAAAACACTAAATTAGTAGAACAATTATTAAACCAGATGTATTTAATTATAGGTACTATAACTGGCTGTCAAGAGATGGATTTCTATAAGATTTCATGTGGTAACTCAAATTTAGAAAGTCTCTATTTTGGCTTTCTAGAACATTATTTTTGATCACTAAAACAATGTCGAGAAAGCATTCTTGTGTAACTGAAATCATTAAATATTATGTGTAAAAAATGTAATATTAGTACGTGTATTTGAGTGTGTACATAACAATATAATATATAGCTGCAGTTAATTACGAACAGTTCTCAAACTGTTTATTTTCTCATGACAAATAATTTTAGGCAAAAAAAAATTATTATCAAAACTTTATGCTATAATTTTATTTATCGTTTCTGCATTGTTATACTGCAGCTTCACATGCAGCAACATAACTACGTATGTATAGATTACATATTATAAGTTACAATGTTGAATTTTTGTTTGATAATGAGTAGAACTGGGATTTCGATGCACTTTGCATTGTTTTCTAAAACTAGATATGCGATACTCGTTTTATAATATATACGTTTCATGTGTTCTTGAATCAGAATAAAAATAGTTTATTTTGCATTTTATTCATTTTTTAAATCATTTTAGGGTTTCTAGGGAATTAAACACTAAAATCCTAGATATTTTAAATTTTATATTAAAAAAATAACTTTGTAACAAGCTAATAAGGATTTTACATTTTTACCTAATCGAATATTAAAAACCGTAATTTTTTGAATGGATTCGTAAGTTCGACGTAAAAATCAAGATTAAGAGTGGTGATGGAAAATTAAATGAGAATAATTCCACGTAAATGATTGGAAGTTGTGTAATTCTGCAAAACTTTTTATTACATTTAATTAAAAAAATATTTTTTGGTTTATAATTAAAAATTTAAGTGTATTTTATGGGTGCATTGTTTTAAGTCTTTAGGACATAAAAGCATTTTTAGGTTTTTTTTTTAGGATATTACATTCCCAGATCTAATAATAAGTCATTATTATATTTTAGTATTTTACTTGATAACATATATTTGTTATTGATGTTTGAATAATTATTTGCGAATTGTGTTTAGAGTTTTTATTTATTATGATAAACTTTGACGATACCACGACGTTCTGTGTGGTCGCCTGCCGCACTCTGCAAATTTAGATACAACTGTATATACAAGACGAAGTTATAAATTATATATGTGTGACGTATAGGACGGCGCGTGCCCTTATACGATCTTATGTCATTATATACGTCTACTCGCTGCACGTAAACACACACACACACACACACACACACACACACACACACACACACACACACACACACACACACACACACACACACACACACACACACACACACACACACACACACACACACACACACACACACACACA
>JACXSJ010000978.1:0-46999 GCA_014851325.1 Pentalonia nigronervosa | reverse complement strand
CTGCGGTCATCATTACGACTGGTATACCAGCATAATGTACAAAAATGAATAACACACAGTGCACTACAGTGTTATATATATTATAAAATGTATGCAGCTCCATTTTATATACAATGTAAGACACAACCAGAAATGTCCCTATATTAACCCTATAAATTATTACTTACTATCAACCTTATATTATCTGTTGAATGCGAATTTTCTCCATTAGCGATTGTACACGCTAGATAACTTTTTCACTCGGTCGGCAAAAAAAATGTTTTTAATTTAAAAATGTGTTCATGTCTCACAACGGTTTTGTTTTACCTAACCAAATGCGTTTCCAAATCTGATCATTTTACCTAAGCAGTATAATAAATGTCAGGATATAATTAACTCAATTAACTACAATTAATTTTGAATTATATTCTTTTAATATTAAACTATATACATTATATATATTTTTAATTATTAATTTAGTATGTTTATTTATTTAAATAGTTGTTATAAAATGTACGCTTGATAGTATGTTAATATTGCCAATTTAAATTAATGAAAATTAAATTTTTCTTTTTTATTCAAAATTAAATTTTTTTCGTATGTATAAAAGTATAATGAAGTATAAAATTATCTAATTTATTTAGATTAATTAAGATTTATATTTAAATATATATAAGAAGGATTATATTGTTCAAAAACGTGATATGATTAATATTTTTATCCAATTATCAAATAAACAGCATCAGCTAAAATAATAAATAATAGATTATAATGATGTGATTATTTGTCCATAATTTTTGTTAGGTTTTACATTCTATAAGTTCAAATACACAATTCGAAAATATAATGTTATTCTCACATTATTATCTTCATTAAACCTTGTTTTTAGATCTCAGACCATATCACATTGCATTAAGATCAATTTCTTTACCAAACTAATGTCATCCGCGAAACCTGCATTACCTTCTTGAGCGTTCAACTGAAATTACTAATTAGTTTCTCGGCGAAGAAAAAAATAATTCAAGAATTTTCAAGATAACCTGCGAACACAAACGTGACATCAAAAGACCAGAATTCGATACAGAGTGAGTACCTAGTAAAATTCTTAAGATAAAACGCTCAATATAAACATGTTTTTGGACTAACCAAAGAAAACACACTTTCATCATCATAAAGATGATAAAATCTTTTTTTTAACTTTAATGTATAATCTGAATAGGGTATAATATATATTATATAGGAACGTTATACAGGCCGATATCAAGGGAACGATTAGGTACATAATAAATAATAGTATTGGCGTTTAGTATTTTTTTTACTTAGTATAATTTATTGAAATATATTGAACTTAGCATTACAGGTATTTTGTACATATGGATCATATTAAATATAAGTTTAATGATTTTAAACTTTTTTTTTATCAGAGCAAATTATTTTGTTTAAATGTAGAAGACCAACATCTTATATAAAATACATATAATTTGAATTTATTGAGTTGAACAGTACCTACCTGTTATATAAGGATATATAGTGCGGTTATAAGTAAACAAATATATGTAATACGAAATTATTCTTTAATCACTTATAGTTAGGTACTTGGTATATTTTTAAGTTTTTTCTTAAGTAATATTATTTAATATCAAATAAGCCTTGATATAATACACTTAAAGATGTATTTATAAGGGGAAATAAGTACCGTCGCTCTAGTGGAAACATTTTAGGGATTTAGGAGCGGCAGCATTACTGTCGGTCTATTGTCTATATTGTGATTTGTCAATTAAGCGACATGAAAATCTCACTCATATATAGTTGTTAGACATTCATTTAAAAATAGGTATCTAAATATTGATTTCAAATAAATATTGTTCTTATAACTTTAAAATTTCAAATAATTAAATTTTTTTCAACAACAAAATATTGACCGAAAAAATTTTAACTGCTAACATTGAAAAATCAACTTGTATTATACGTCATATTATCCTTGCGGAAGTCTCATACTCTCGTGCATGTATTCATTATAATTTATTATGAATCTCGTTTATCGCACCAGGTTCTGTCTCTCGAAGATCCGGTATTATATAGCCTATACACTTTTTGCGTTTATTTTTTTTTTTTAATCCCATCGTTTATCCCGTATTCGTGTAATCACGTGTATCTAATCGTATTTTTCCATTTAATGGCTTGTGTAACCGGTGCGCCTCGGCTGTAATACCTATCGTGTACACGGCACTTGTCGTTATATATATACGGAAAGAAGAATTTTACTAACGAAAAACTTCGCTCGTTATCCGAGTCCTTTTCCGGCGAACCATGTACATACGCGCTCTTACAACATTGTACTAGAGATTTTTTGCCGTATGTGTATATGTGTGCGAGTGTGCTTGTGTGTGTAGGGTAGTGACCGTTAATGAAATTTTATTGCACGTTTATATGATATTATACAATGCGAATAGCGGTAGCAGCGGGGATGTGCCTTATGTCCCGGCGAGCCTGCATCAGCAATAAATCAATCCATAATTAGCGATAGGTATGATCAAGTCGTGGAGTTCGTCGGCAGCGGTGGTGGTATAGATATAATATTGTATGTGCTTATTATATTATACCCATACTCGTCATCTCGTATATACTCGGGAAACGGGTACGACTACGCGCGCGCGAGCTTAAAATATACGCTAACACTACTGGCTTTAACCGGTTCCGCGGTCGCTCGCGTCGCGCGACATGAAGATATTATAAACAATAATAATGGTTTTTTATTAATTCATCGCATGTCAGAGGCTCGCCGCCACCGCCACAGCTAGTAGGCCGCCGAAGACTGCAACAAGTGTAGTACGTCACGTTTTTATTTATTTACATTACGCGGCACATAGCGTCGTCAAGTGTCAAATGAAAAAATAAAAACGATATATTTTATTTATTTTACAAGTACCTACTTGTAATACCTATGAATCCACTATAGGTTTTAATATATACAAACCACGGATGTGTATAGGCAAAATTGTAATATATATTGTTGTGCTGGCCGGAAAACCGCTAATGCATATCGATTCAATATATATTATGTATGTTAGTATATTACGTCAAAAGTACGAATATCAGTAAAACCTAGGATTTACCGATAAATTCTATAGATTTCACCGACTGCTGTCGGTAAATGTCTGAATTTAAAGTATTTACCAATTGTTTTCGGTAAAACCTAGAATGCACAAAATAGCTTGGTCAAACCCCGATTGATTTTTGTAGTTTGGACTTTCACAAACAATATTCAATTTTAAGATAAAAAATATTGGTAGAAGTCCGACATATTTTATCAATAATTGATGTGATATTTTTTTACTTGTTTTAGACTCGTATATAATTAAAATATTTTACGCTAACATAAAAATAATTATTTTAGTATATTAAGTTTTACTGCATATTAGTGACAAAAAACACAATTGGTAAAGAATTTTGGATTTTTACTAACACTGTTTGTTTATTCTAAGACTTACCAAATCTTGTTTAGAAGTTATAATAACAATAACAATTGTCACTGCGGTGAGTCAATAGTTTTACCAAAAATTTAAAAATGTACTAACCTTATTTAATATTTCATATTGATCGCACTATTGCAGTTTAGAAAATAATTAATATAAAATAGTGTATTTACAGTAAAAAACATAGAATAAACATTGATTTTTGAGGTATACATTTAAGATTTATTATGTTTTGTTTCTAAAGTTTTTATTGAATATTATATTCGCATAATTGCTTTATTTTAATCATTTAGTGTGGTTTATAACTTGTTGAGTTACAGCGTATATTATAGAAATCAGAAAAAAGTGTTTTACAGCTGATATATTGGTATATTAAAACATCCGCTTTATTTTGCCTTCATAATAATATATAGTGGTGATACAAATGTCATAGACAAAAGTGAGAGTGGTGATAGACGAATCTATTATATGTGATAGAGGCTCTATTTTTTAATTTTTATAATGAATTTATATATCGAGTTTCACAAATTTTTATAAATCATTTGATGTATAGATTTAACAAATTTATACCATAATATAATTATTGTAATCGAATCTTTACGGTTACCATTTTGCTGGACACTCAATTACATCAATTGTATTATTTTATGACTATTACTATAACTAAACTGGTAGTAAATGGTTCCGTCTCGCACTTATTCATTTCAATTATTGATGGATATAATAATAGAATAGAATGTTTCTAATATTTAATACCAATAATTTCACTTCGAATACATTGAATTCCTATAATTTATATAACAAACAAAACGATTCTAATCGAAATCGCTTAATTAGTTTGTAGTTGTGTACCTGACTAACTGTGCCACATACTCACGTCTGTCGCAAACTCGCATCAAGGATTTTTTGAGCACCAGAAAAATAGAGCTTGCTATAATTTCAAAATTACAATAAGCTTTGAACCGTGTCACTAAATATACTTTATAGTACCCATTTTGCAGACAATCTAATTTTTCGCAATTCTAAGACAATTTTGACACTGCACAGTGTACACCGATTGTAAGACTGCAATTAAATGTTCAGGATATTCCGATATACATACCTACTGGAGTGTTTTCACCTCGAAGGGAAGGCAATTGAAAATTCAATATAATATTATACAAAGACCAAAATATGTTTGGTACTCGTCTTGTTTTGCTTATCTTAATGCAAAATACTGATGTTTATTATCATAATAAATTATTACTGTTGAAGGAAATTATTAATTGTTACGTTCAAAAAACAATTTTGATCAAAAATTTAGTAAAATCAAATTGCTAGAGATTTCTTTGACATAAAATTACTAAATTTTTCTTTTCCCACCACTATCGAAATAAAAATATTTAAATGAAATAAATAGATAAAAAAAACCCATCATAATATATTATATTAAGTATGGGCGGTAATACGGTATGGTTACAGTACGAGTATGTGTTTAAGAACGTATTAAATTATATGAGAAGGTAATTCGAAAAAATGTACTACCTATACAAAAAATAATTATGGTTTGCTGGGCGTGTCCATAATGATTAACTACTGTATAGTTACTACTTACTATAATTTTGTGCGATCAAATTTGACGTACCTAACTAATTATATACACACTGTCTAGGCCTATATATATATTGTAAAAACAATAAGTGAAAATTACTCAAAGCGATTGAACATTTTCATTTGATTGATTAAAGATATTGTTATGTGTTACATACATTTTTTACATATTACATTACGTTAATTATATATATTATTACGAAAGCTTTGAAAATCATAAACCAATTCGATACTAAAAATGCTCTATGAAGATAGGCAAATTTAGACGTTGGTACAAATTAAATACGATTAGGTACGGATTTACTATTCGGCCTTCAGGTTGGGTCAAACACAAATTTTTTAATAATTTAACGTTGTGTCATTATGTGTGAAGTCACGGAGAATTAAATTATTAAATATTTTATTTTCCAATATTTCTATACATACCTCGTTTAAAAACAACCACGTGTATAATAGCATTGGTACAATTATTGAATATTTTAAATATGAATAGATACATAGTATATATCTTTAAAAATAGTTAAAACTTATCAATACATATCGTCCAATTCCGTTCGATACCTACCTACACAATAATATTGCCAGTTGTCACGTAAATTTTTTTATTTAATATATATATAGCTGAATAAAAGTATATTACGATGTAGATATATTGTATATTACTATTGTATAAATGCCGATTCGCTATGACTTGTAATCTAGTTTTCTTGTTAATTCATAAATGATGCATTTGCTAACCAAGATCTATTAGATGTCAGGTACATTCATGGTTTTCCAAAGACCTTTGACAAAGTCTGCAATATTACCATATTTAATGTTCTTAATGATATTAATGATATTAACTTTTATTCGGTGTAGTTAACTCACCAACACTATTTGTGCACTCAAATGTACCTGCCCCCCTCCGCGTGCGATCAGAATGAATTTCCTTTTTGCCATTCCTCCCTGTATCACTCACTCAGATATTGAGATAAAATCTCCATTGAATAGGTGCACGTGACTTACCAATGCAGATATTAAATTTCCCCTTTTGTTTGTTGTATTTATTTTTTCATGTTTTTAATAAATTGTAATGATGTGCATTTAAATTGGGCCACACCCGTATTGTACATGAACAAATAAATACATATAATACGAAACATTAAAGCTACGATTCACATATTATATGGAACAAAAACGGTAGATTTTCGGTAAAAATATATTATAAACATTCTCGATGATACAATTTAATAATTATGTTAATATCGAACATATTAAGTAATCGATATTATATTGTTATTTGCCATATAATGCCTTGGTAATGAAATTAATTTATTCGAATGCCCCAAAAAAATAAATAACAACATAAAACACCCGAAACTCATAATAATTTATTCTCAACACGAGACCTCCAGAGAGCGAAATGTTCTGGACCATTATTAAACGTACTCGTAAATACCGGGTTTAAATTACAGAAACGGGAAATAACAGATTTCATCTACCAATATTAATATTATGTGTTTATTATTTAAACGTCCGACGAACGGTACATGGTACGCCAGACTCGGCCTGAGGTCCTGCGGATTCCACATGAATCAATTATTTTTTTTATCATTTATACACCGAGTACGTTGAATGTATCTCCGTCATACAAACACATAAATATATATATATATATATATATGCTACCAGCCATCGAAAACGCATTAGTCATAAATTATGCGGGTTTTACTGACCGACTAATAGTTTATTTTTCTGCTTGGTCAGTTAAAAATCAAAATTTACTTTGCTTGAAAAAATATATAAGTAATGTGCGTATAACGATGGTATTGTCTTGACTGCCAATATTTAGATATTATAACAAGAATTAAAATCCAAAACTCAACAAGAAATGTCTGCTTAAAGTATTATGTTTTATAACCTACATAGACATTTTATTAAATAATGTTCAATTTTTGTTTATAGGTACCTAGCTGTCGTAAGACTTCAGGTAGTAGAGGTATCTATTATACACTTACGACTTTTTTTTTGGTTCTCAGAATATGTAAAAATATTGTAATTGAAAATTAGTAGAATCTTAAAGTAATATATAATTACTTTCCAATACTGTATTAAATAAGTCACTACAGTACTTATATAAACATGAAATATATTATTTTGTTATATTGATAGAATTATTGCAGAATTTAGTATGCATTTCATTATTATTATTAATATGTACACCTAATTAGTAAATTTTAGTTTTCATATAAGTAATAAAACCTAAATTTAGCTAGTGATTGGGAAGTAACACAATATAATATAGGTAAATAGTTTAGTGATAACTGTTAATATCATCATATAAATTATTTTATTGCCAGACTTAACACGGAACACGTCATAAAAAAGAATTATAAAAATAACTTAAAAATCAATAATAATTATTTTTGAATTTCAAAAAAATAAATAAAATTGTTATTTTGTTCAAAAATCAAATTTTGTTGATATTTAAATTTGAAATATCTATAAAAAAATTGTTCATATGCGTTTTTGATATTTTTAAATTGCTATAAGAACAATATTTGATGGATTTTGATTAAATGTTCAAACTTTTTTAGAAATGTATATAATCCAATTTTTAAAAAAATATAAAATGTACAAGACAGGCCATTCTTGCTAAAAATCTATATAGATATACTGGTTGACATTCTTAAACAGTTTTCTTAATGTACTTGTTATGTTTATTCCAATTAAATATCTTTCATGTCAATATTCATTAAGACTTAAGAGTAATTTAAAACCAATTTAGTATCTAGATAGTAGTTTTCAAGATCTTGATTCATTCACATTACCTTTCAGTACCTTCAAGTTTGGCAATATTATTCAATAATTATGAAATTTGTCTGTTTTATGTATGGCTTAGCGAATTCCCGAAGATTCATTCTGGCTACATAATATGAAAAACACTCAAGTAGGTTGTGGCTTTATTCTAAAAGGTGGAGTTCTAAATCGTTTTTATGTCTTATGTGTAATGTATTTTATTGGCTTATATTTAATACAGGATTTGCCGCTAGATGGTAAAAATTAACTGTTTACCCGATAGCTATATAACTTATTTAGCCACTAATTTTTTAAGCTACTTAGAAAATACTGAATAAAATAAGGAATAAAGACATAAAGACATAAAGATAATTCGCCACTACGTTTTTCTTATAGATTTAAAAAAATAACTGGTTTGACAATACCATAAAACAAAAATTCTGGTCAACTAGTTTTTTACTATCATAATAATATAATATAATATAATATAACGTTTTAATCGTTAATTATATTACGTATATTGCGTATATTACGTATATTATCATATGTAAGGTGTATTAATTTTTATTTTAACATTACTTTATGCCCTTAAAATAGTTTAACAGTTATCTATAAATTACTGTAAATATTTTGAAATTTGAAATGTTTTAAAAAAATTTCTGGCTAACATATTACTTGTTTCAATTTGGCAATTATACGCTATCTATTATAAAAATATATTAAAATATCTATAATTTTGATAATTAATATTTTTGAGGACTTGAACGTCACTGTTAATATGTTTAAAATGAGGGAATAGATTACCGATCGGCAATCAATTAACCAGCTTTTTGGAGGGAAAGTGGGTTTGGCTTGTAATAATTAAACGTTTCGAATGGGACTACCAATTATCGAAGCCAATAGATACTGGAAAGCTACTGCAGGTTTTATTTTTGTATCCACGTAACTTTCGTTTTTAGTATTGCAAAAGGCAATGCACACGTCTTATTTTTTTTTTGAAAACTAATGTGGTATTTGAAGTGCATACATATAAATATCTTGTATCTATAAATATAATATAATATCTATAATTCATTTTCTTTATTTTCATGTGTATGATTTTTTAAAATAGTGCTAGTCAAGATTCTGTGAATTCTTGATATGTGGCGGCACTAGCTGGTTTTTTTCGTCTTAATACGCATCATAGTATAGTAAAATGAATTATTAAATTGTTATAAATGTGAGTGCAACCTTGAACCATTATTTTAAAACTTAAAGGTCCTAAATTCGGGGTACTTTAGTCTTTTACAGAATTTGCACCTTTCCCATAAATATACCGTTGCAACGCGTTGTTAACCGTAATAATATAATAACATTGGCAGCCGGAAGGGGGGAGGGGAAGACAAAATTACATATTTCTACCTCACAATTTAAAATGAGTTATGAGACATAGCAATATTTTTCATATATAATACAAAGTAATTCTTTTAAAGATAAACACTTGTTTTCTAGAAAAGTGTAATATATCATTTTTTAAGATTTTTACTTCCTTAAACGACAGCATAGATTTTTAATTTCATAATAAAAGGCAAAATATTATTTATAAGATATATATATATATATATATATATATATATATATAAATAAAAAAACTAGAGAAGTCGCTCTACTGTACTTATTATTAGTAAGATGAAAAAAAAGAAATAAAAAAAGTAGTACTAAAATTTAAAAAATGTTGATAAGTCAATATTAAATTAAATACTATACAAACAACATTTTTACTTTATAGATGAAAATATATTAAAATATATGTGGTTATTTTGTTGCTTAGGCCCTTCCTCCTCCAAAAAAATAAATATCTATACTTTTACGTATTTTAAAAGTTTAATTTCATTTGTTTTTTTTTTTTTTTTACTTAATAGATTATATGATACAAATGATTTTAACAATAAAGACAAAACATGGTTTTATAAAGTTCAAATCACGCATAGTGCCTTGGTTTAGACAATTTGTACCGTGAAAATGAAGTGTTCGTGTTATTTTGTGGATAAATCAATAGTTTAGTTTGGCTTCTTTGTCAGTATTTGATATTATATTAAAAGAATGTTTTATTCATGTCAAATCATGCCTGAAGAAACACAAGATTTAGTGGACTATTTTAATCAGTCATTTACGTCAATAGAACATACAGACGTATTTAGCCAAGGAAATATATTGATATTTCAAAAAGTACCACATCTTTTACCACCTGAAATTTGGAATGTACATAAAAGTCCATTATTTAATAACAAATAATCAAAATGAGGGTTTCAATAATAGATCCAAGTCAGTAAACCATAAATACTCTTTTATTTGGAACATCATAAAAAAATGACATTGAAAGTGGCAGCCGATGAGACAAAACTCCAGCAACGTTTATAAGACACTATTCAACCTAAAAAAAAATTAATATTTTTATTAACTATACACTATATAGCATATAACAGTATTGCTTTTTTCCATACCTAAGTTTTTTTTCAATTTCCTTTTTTCTCTAAATTAGTGTTTCAAAAGTATTAATTGTCATTGAAATTGGTATTTAATCCAAATGGGTCTTGTCCCGTATGTATATAAAAATTATGATATTAAATGTACTATTTATGTACCTACCTATATAAGCAAATTATTTATTTTTTTTTATGAACATTTATAATGATAATATTATATTTTATGATTTTAAAAATGAACCAGTTCAATGTCAATTCATTTGATATTGTTAAAACAAAAACTGCAGTAGGCACTTATAATTTACTTTTTTTTGGCAGTAAATTAATATTTCATTTTAGTGTATTTGTTATTAATATTTTATTATTACCGTAAAGACCATTCTGCAAAGAAGACACTGCAATAGTACAATACTTTATATCAGAATTATTAATGCGTTTAAAGTGTATTATAAGAGCTATATTTTAGTTCCATGTTGCCTTAAGACATAAATTAGTCATAATCATCATCAATCAACACATATAAATATATAATTATCATTTATCATACATGTATTTTGTTATCAACATTAATTTAACGTTAAGGGTATATATAACATTAACGTAGCATGCATATGTAATAGTTTATTATTAGAATCATACAGTATTATATATTATGTTCTTTGATAATGGAATTTATGGCGTTATTTTGCTATAAAAAACTTCCAAAACAATTTCCCGCAACCAGTTATTTAATTAAGATCTTATAGTTTTTTAGATACAATATTATTTATTTAGTGATATCGTATAATTTTGTTTAACTATTCTTTGATCCTCGTATAAATAACGACCGGCTATTGTTGATTTCCGAGTAAGGATAACCAATTGTATCTCAAAACCAATAAATAATAATAATAGAGCTATAATTTTATATATATATATAATATATTTATAAGATAATATTATATCGCCTAACTATCTTATACAGTTACACCTCTTTATTTATTATCCTACATTTAAATGATTACCTTTTTTATTATTTATCTTATGCCTGTTTATATAAGTAATTTGTTTATCTCATTTCTTTAAAGATAACTTATTTCAGAATAATCAGTATCATGTGTGATATTTAATGTGGATTATCCTTAAAATATTATTTTTAAAGTAACGTTTCATTATTACGAAATAAATTGCTTTTTTTCGATTCACATGTGTTTTTTCCGATAGTATCGCCACATTTTAGTGAACCATTTGCACAATACTTACCCTTCGGTCCACATGTTAATACTTATCAACGTTACTATAGTAAACATGTGCTAAAAAGTTCAACGTTAATAAAATTCAAATATTTCAAAATATTACCCTCAGAAAATTAACTCATATAAACATAAACATCTAAGATACGAATCATGACTGTACTCGATGAAGCTAAATTTTTCTATCAATGATTTCACAATAAACTATATCACCATCCTTCCATCATCTCATCCAATTTTAAATATTATCATTCTTTTCCATTCCCGAAAATCGTCCAAGACGCTTAAATCACAATATTGGTGTCGCGATCTCTTTAATAGCAAAAATAATATGATTAGTCGAACATAAATTCACTAAATAACTATTCAAAATAAGTAGGTAGAAAGGCTTCTTCCATCTAAAATTTCGCTTGTATATTTTTTAATCTTTTCACATTTACTAATTATTTTCTACAGAATAGATTGAAAATATCATATAGAATTAATACCTAATAAAAAATCAATAAACTCGAATTACAAATATTTAAGAAATTTAAAGCTACCCCTAATGTTCATATTTTATTGTCAGGACACAACTGTTTCTATTTTTAATATTTTTATTTTTACCGTTAACCGTTGCCGGATATTTTTATTTTCGATTTATTGATCGAACAAAGCCATTACACAGATCGTTTTTCTTTACAAACTCGCTACGTTGTGACATTTATATTATAATATGTTATTATTGTCAATTGTCAAATTAACTACATTAAATTGTTTCTGGGTTTAGTATAGGTTGTAAGACTGTACGTAGTTACTAAATTTTCATTTTTTCTATATCCTTATATAATAAAATATAGGTAAGTATTCGTATCATTAATTATCATCGAAATCAATTTTTGACTATAGGTATCTACCAAATGCATTATAAACTATATGGTCCAAAGGCCAGAAACTAGAACAATCAATTTGAAAGTTGTCACTCAATATGTATATAATATAATATTTATATTTATTTATTTTTCATATCATTATACAGGGTGGAGCAGTGAATCGGGCGATTTTAAAATAACTATGAAAACCAAACAAGTATATTTTTAACAAATATATTTATATAACCTGAAAGTATATAAAATAGCATTAAAGAAGTGTTAATTTGTTATTTAATTTTTATAAATTATATCTGCAAGATAGTGTCCATTTCGAAGCAAGCATTCGTGAAGGCGTCTTTGAAAACTGGTCATGACGTTTCGCAGAATTTCCGGTGAGATTTGTATCACTTCTTCTCGTATTCTTTGTTTAAGATCATCAAGTGTCCTTAGTGGTGTTTGGTATACTCTACTTTTGATATACCCGCACAGAAAAAAATCACAGGCCGTTAAAACAGACGAACGTGGAGGCCATGGAATATTTCCATTTCGAGAAATTATTCGGTTCGGAAAAAAATCTTTTAGAATATTCATACTCACTCTAGCTGTATGACTCGTAGCCCTATCTTGTTGAAAAAATCCAGTCACTCCATATTAAGCAATTTGTGGAATAAAAAAATTTTGCAACATCTGTAAATATCGCTCTGAATTTACGGTGACTGCCTCTCCACGTTCGTTCTTGAAAAAATACGACCTTATAATTACTGAAGAAGATAGAGCGTACTAAACTGTTACTTTAGAGGAATGCAGTGGTCTCTGATGAAGTTGACGAGGGTTTGTGTCACTCCAATACCTAAAGTTTTGCTTATTGACGTATCCGGAAAGGTGAAAATGAAACTCGTCACTCATAATCATATCAAAAGTAGAGTATACCAAACACTACTAAGGACTCTTGATGATCTTAAACAAAGAATACGAGAAGAGGTGATACAAATCTCACCGGAAATTCTGCGAAACGTCATGACCAGTTTCCGAAGACGCCTTCACGAATGCTTGCTTCGAAATGGACACTATCTTGCAGATATCATTTATAAAAATTAAATAACAAATTAACACTTCTTTAATGCTATTTTATATACTTTCAGGTTATATAAATATATTTGTTAAAAATATACTTGTTTGGTTTTCATAGTTATTTTAAAATCGCCCGATTCACTGCCCCACCCTGTATATTATACAAACACAATAACAAGTAACAACGTTATAATGCTCTATACGCGCAACAGCAGACTGCATAATTGCATATGTATAGGGACCGACTACGGTAATATGTAAAATAATAATATAATATTATTGTTGCACCTTCTGCAGTAACATATAATATCGTAATAAAATAAAAATCGGGAATCACCTGGGAATAATCAATTAGCGTTTTAACTCAATTATGACCCGAAGCAAAACGGCTTTGTTATGGCCAATAATGGCGACCATCAGGCAGAATTTTCGAAACCGGCGCGTTTAACTTCCTATATAAGTAGGTACCACGTAGTATACCAGCGCGTATGTATGCGGAAGAACGGTATATTGCGTGTATTTATAATATATAGGTGTAATAAGCAAAAATAATAAAATTATATATAATAAATAATAATAATAAAAAACAACCGCAAAGATATCTTCGGCAAATATCAATTGGTTGCACTTCTTTTTTCGGTATTGTATTCGTTATTATATTATGTAGGTAAACGTACATATTTAAATTATCGACGGTGGTATTTTTCCTGTAAATTGCAGTCGAAATGCTTTCACCGTTATACACGCCGGACAATATTGAAGACGATTATCATCCGCTACGTAACATTTTCCATCGGGTCTTCCCGAGACGCGTCGTTATATGTATAACAATAATAATATTCCCATATATTCGTTCAATACATAGACAAGAATATTATGTAGGTACGTTTATGCGCATATATACAACATAATAGTATGTAATGTTTTTTACGTTAGATTTTTTTTTTTTTTGTCACCGGGATTTCAACAGATTATAATTATTATTATTATTATGAGGAACGGAATAAACCGTAGGTATACATGCGGCTGTTTGATGTATTGTATTGTTATCACGACACCATATAATAAAAACGTTTAAGGATAAATATATAAGTATTTAGTTTTTAGCAAAATATCGTAATCCGTCGCTTTTTATAACAATCTATTTGTTTTGTAAAATATATGTATCCGTTATGTTGTAGTTTAAATAATTTTTTTTTCTTATATGTAGTTCATATACTAATTGAAACACAATATTATGAATACGTACCTATATATTTCGTATTATTGAGAGACAAAAGAAAAATAAGTCAATTAATAAATGGCATATAGACATTCGGTATTACTTTTAAGTACTGTGTACCGTGCAATTCATCATATTTACTTATCGGAGAGTAAATTTTTACTAGAATTCAGGTATATGATTGTCAAACCAAAATCACTAATTCATATTATATGTTTTTATATTTTTCTCTATTGGCGAATAAATGGTCAAGTGTTCAATGATCAAAACATTTGTATTCAATTCTATGACTATTAAGTAATTCATGATTTTTAAACTGTATATTAAATAGTATCACATATTCGGGTCTTTAGTCAAGTTTATAATTAGGTAGATCTATATTCCATTAGGTTTTATCATATAAATTATACTAGTATCTATCTATGTTATACGTATACATGAGAATCGTATAACACTAATGTAACCGGGTCCATAATCTAGTTTTATTCATTATTACATTAATGTATAGTAATTTAAATAAGAATTTATTTATAGTTTACTTTAGTTCATTATATTATTATATTTAACCAAATAATTATGCATATATGACAAGTCTAGACTACGGAGACAATTATTTATGTATTATGATGTTATATTTTAGTAAGCATAAATATTTGTGTTAATTTACATGTATGTGTGCCATTCAAATTTTTAAATGAAAAAAATAAAAAATAATAATATATATATTTTTTTTTTGGGGGGGGGGAGAGGGATAAGGCTCCGCCTGTGAAGCTGTGGGGGAGGGTACTGTAGGGTTTTTTTAACATGTGTATGTATGTGTGGCAAAGTTTTTACTACTACAAAACCCGGATGGTCATCCATCCGGGAACTAAGAGTAACGGGCGTTGCTTACTCTCAGTCGCGGAACGCGACTGGTAGCAGCCAACGCACCGCGTCAAGTCACAATAATAATATTATACAGTAAAATTTCCATATTACGAAGTCTCAAAGGGTAAATTCTTATTATAGAGAAATTTGTTAAATAAAATTTCATAAATTTGGTTCTAATTTGATTGAGATATCCAATAATATTTAAATAAATAAAATGTACTTTAAATGAAAGTTCTTTGTACGAAAGTTTCACTGTACATATTTTTGTATGCTTGCGTATAAAAACGAATATATTTTCTATTTATATGCTAGGGTAATTAAATCTAAACTATCACCACTTTTAATTATAAATCATTACTCTTTAATTTCCATACAAGATAAATTTATAATAGAGTATTTTTTTTATAATTTAAATTATTGATATCAGATGCTTTTTATGGTCAGACGATATCTTATATGTGTACCTAGAGTTTGAATTTAGTAGACATTTGCTTTATTTTATATTGGTCTAAAACGAAACTATGTCAGCTATAAATTTGATTTAAGCTATACCTACTATTCTACTAAAATACTTGAAATTGTATTTTGTTTGTTTTGCTTTTATTATTTTTTTGTTTTAAGTTTAAGAAAATCTTTTAAAAATGTATTCTAAATCAACATAATTGAAAGGTCAGTATTTATTTTTGTATCAAATAATGTGTTTTGATGACATGGCTCAATCGATTTTATTTGATATGATATTATGTTTGATTTATTGAGTTGACTTTGTCGATGTAATTTGGATAAGAAATTATATATTATTTGGAAATAGTTGTATGGAAAACAGAATTTAAAGTAAACTTTTACATTATTTTTTGAATTAACACAACGTTCAGGAGCTAACAACTGACTGTCACCATTAATTTTTTTTTTTAAATATTTTACATTTATATTTTATGTAAGTATTTTTAATTATATTTTTATACAGTGGAGTTCACATATATAATAATATAATATGCTATGATCAAAGATAACAATTACCAACAAGAATTGAAAGTTGTAAGTATATATTGAATTAATAGTTAATTAAATTGAATTAAACATTAACAGTTGCATGTAATATAAATATTTGCAATATTCAGTAGTTGTATACGAATTGAGGATTTTAAAACTTTCTAGTCATTTCACTATAGTATATTATAATAATATGATATATTCAATCATAGTGATCTAATGTGTATTCACTTTTCATTAGCTAGTTAAATATAACAGCATATAGGTGTTGTGAGATTGCATAAAGTCATTGTTTGGTATTATATTTTTTATTTTTTAATGTTCATACTTAACACATTAATATTATTTTCTTAGTTACTTGTGTATTCATTACGGCAATCCTAGCATTCCTTATTACACAATACCATGTGAAAAATTCTCATTTAAAATATAATAATTATATTTCAGTTATTATTATAATATGAGTAAAAACACAAATATTGTATAAAATTAATTGCAACGCAACCAAAACGTGAGCGCTCTTTTTACCTTATTTGTATTCACGTCGATCTTTGTGAAAGTGTGCGATAATTTTAAATAACAATACGTGATCAGTTGATAAAGTTTAATTTAATTTCAAATTTTTGTTTATTGTCTTTACTGATAACCTAGTTAAATATGTCTATTATTCGTAGGTTTATGATTAATATTCTAGCGCTTAATCCTATTATTTCTTATTAACTCAATTAGATGGAAATATCACTATAATGTATCTTTTCAAAGTGAATGTCTTTAATTTTTATTATAAAATTAGATTTTCTTTAAATTAATATTATAGAATGGTCAAAACGACAAGTGGTCATTTTAAATAGTATTATCACTTGATATTATCACATTTACAACAAGTCGTTCAATTTATGTCTGTTAGCTCACTAATATTATCTATATTGTATATCAATTCATTGTTAACTTACGTGTATACAATTATAGTAGTTATTAGTTATAATGTGATTCAAAGTTTTTAAAATAAAGTAAGTTATATAAAAAAAATTGTAGTGTTAAAATGACATACACAATGTGTCAACTAAAATTAAATCAATAATAATCATTATAATTTTATCAATTTTATAAATTACAATCACAAAATTTTTGCTTACACATATTATATTAATATTATAGTTAAACTGAATAATCCATGTAATATATTATTATATAGGTACATAGATGTATCTTAGAAATCGTTTAATTTAAATGTAAAAAGCAATATTATTTTAGAACCTGCATTGTTTTGTCAAAATTTAAAAATATTAGCTTTTCGTCTTCGTCAAAAGTAATATTTTACTTGGTTTTTAAACTTATATTAGGTAGGAACATTGATCAATGCAGGCGGGTTTTAACTTATCTAACTAAAAATAATCGCCGCTTTGATAACACACGGAGTGATTCACTAAGTATACTCACCTTCATTTTTTTCTTTAATAATGTATTTATTTTAATAATTTTCAAGTATTATAGAAACTTAGGGACCATATTTTCATAATATACTTAGATTTTTTCATTTTTTAAGCTTTAAAGAGCATCTTGCAACGATATAAACTTATTTTTTCAAATTGTATCGCTACAGACTCCTTAAATAGTACAAAACCTAAGTATTTGAAAATAAGCTCATTATATAAGTAGGCATACTTGAAAATTCCAAAAACTAAATTTAAATAGATTCATTATCAAATAGAAAATTAGGTGAGCATGTTTAGTGAGCATCCTGTTTATTTATATTTTATTCTAAGCAATGCGTAATGACAAATAAAATATAATCGACAATGATGACGATCAAATAGATACAAGTACCACTGCAGATATTATTAGTGTTATCGACTCTACAATAACGAAACTATTGTTACCCGTGTTGCGTCTTACATTTTGTGATTAAAAAAATATGGAAATTATAACCAATTAATTGTTAAAAAAAAAAAAATGGTAATACCGGACGGCTAAGTTTAACTTGAGGTATGCATCCGTTGGGCATTTTTTTTTTATTATTGATACATTAATCATTTGATATCTGATATCTAACTATTTGTGAATAAAAAATAAGTTATAAGAATAAATAAGAATAAATTATCTTTATGAATCAATATATTTATTATATATTTATTATGAAAACGAATAATAATGATCTACTTATCGTCGTTTGCAAAATCGAAAAATCAATAATTGTGTCAATAATTATTACTATAATATCATCAAGGTAACGCCATCGTCGGCACTCACTTAAATGTTGGCGTCGACGTCTCCTCGGTGGTTGCTCTCCAGCTCCGGTACAGTGCGTATAGGCGATTATGTATATTGTATATATATATAATATGTGACAGCGTTCGTCGTGAGGTATACCTTATGCCTTTATTATATTATGATTCGATTACGCTACACACCTGGTGATTAGGTATATTAAATGTACATCAGACCGTGCGGTTATATGAGACGAGACGGAACAACGTAAGACCGACGAAACGACGATGGTTACGGAGCAATAAAAATAAACAGCGCGATATTCTGTTGTGGTCACATGCGCGTCCGGACCGACTGTCCGTTATCGACGTTATATCGTGTTCTCCGGTCGACTGTAATTCGCGGCTGCCGCACCATCGCTCGCCGGCATATTACAGTGCCATTCTCCGCGCTCGCACGAACACGCCCCTTCCGTGCCGCCGATTTTTCTCCACCGATAAAACGCGCTCATCCAAGTCACAATATTATCAGTTATCAGTTATTATCATCGCAATACGGAATCGTAATATTATTGTTATACGTATGTACGGGGCGATTCATCAAGTATAATGTGTCCGCCGTCCCCATTTTATCCTTTAATCGTGAATGTATTAGAATATTTTAAGGGTAGATCACATTTTTAAATATTTAGATTTGTATTCCATTTTGCAGGCGTGTCTTGTGAAAAAACAGATAACTTTTTTGAAAATGTCGATATGAAAAAATTAAAATCCAAACAAATTTGAATTGAATTAACGAGTTATTGAACTTCGTGTACTAAGGCGATATAACAGAATATAATATATGTAGTCACTTTATAATGATTTCAAAATGTTAGTGGCAGCCCCCACTGTGCAATCTAAGTTACAAAACATTGCCGCTATGTTAAGTTTCGATCACATAAAAATATTACTAAATAACACAAATACAATATCGTTTAATTGTTTCATATAAATAATATCTAATGTAACCATCAAGTAACATTGTTTAAATGTTAAAAATTTTATATTTATGAAATGTTACAAATGAACATTTATACAATGTTTTATAATTGTTGTAATGAAATAATCTTGTTTACGCGTTAACACCCCAGCTGCAGCTCACAGTTATAATATTATTACTTTATTTATAAGTTTTGAAAAATACCTAAATAGCAATATCTCTTTGTTATAAACACTATCGTTGGTTTTTGAATTGTGGATTTCGGGGAAGCTGAATGTGCCGCATTGTAGCTGGACCCACTGCGTACACCTTCTGTCAGTCTTTGCGGTATTATTATTTATAAGACCATAAAGCATAATCCAATATCCATTTTCAGTTTTCAATAATTATTTACCGAGGTCGTTATGTTGTTGTTTTTCGCTTTCATTCTCATTATTTGAATTACCTACTCCGCGTCTCAACGGAAAGAAATGGATTACCAAAATAGTGGATTCTTGACTTTAGCAGCTGTTAGACAGGTAATTATACCCTATTGTGCTTTATAGTCATAAGCAAAATTGTTTTGAATTGTTTAAAAATCAAAAATTAAGTCTAAGATCATTCTTTTTTTAGTTAAAACTGTTGTAACCAGGAGTGGATACAATGGGGGAGGAGGGATCTGAAGCATAATATAAAGAGAATTTTTGCAAACATTTTTAGTAATGAGTTTGCCATACGCTTATGCTAACCTTTCATTGGAAAAGCGAAACTGCATAATAGTCAATACGTCAATACGTATACGTCAAAGAAATTATTATTTTTTTGAATTTGGAAAAACAACAATTTAGTTTTCTTAAACAAATATTAGCTATGACACAGGTAAGTCATACAGATCTTCATTTTATAAGTACACCTTATCTTATTCAAGTATATGATTTTAAATGTAAGTGTTTTTTTATTCAAATATCAGTGAATAAAGCAGTAGTTATCACTCTATGTCATGATTTAAATATCCCACAGTAGTTTTCTTAAACTGTTACATTATATGTCGTTTGATGTTTGATAAACTCAAAATTTATATTAAGTGAAAATATTAATTGTTTTTTTGTGTCTAATAGAATTTAGTTTGTATATATCTAATCTATTTGAAGTTAATATAATATAATGTTTTTTCTTATACATAAAATATTATTTTATGTATTTTGATATGCAAATATATCTTATTAATTTGTATGATTTTAAATGTAAATTTTTTCTTTAATATTAAGTTTGCTTTTATGTAATGTCAAATCTTTGTTGGTATAGTAAGCAAAAAAGTTCACTTCACAGAAGTAAAACAAACAAACACAATTCAAATTCTTCTTTAAGAAAGCGTAAATAACCTAAAAAATGGTCTTCAGAATCTGGCTTCAAGTTTTCACAAAGCATCCGTTTTACCAAAAAAAGAAATAAAATACCACCCACTTTTAAAATAAACGAGCTAACGATACCAAACAAAAACACAATCAAAATTTTAGGCGTTACATTCGACACAAAACTATCATGGGTACCACATTTAAAACTCATTAAAAAAGAAACATCTCAAAGAACAAACATCATAAAAATACTAGTCTACACAACAATGGGTTCCAAAAGTAAACTACTAATACAATTACATAAAGCACTTATCTGATCAAAATTAGAATATGGCGCAGAAATATACCTATTAGCCAAAACCAGAGCTTTAAAAACAATAGACCCAATACATAATACCTTTTTGCGCCTAGCCATTGGGGCATTAAATCCAGCCCAGTCGAAAACATCTACATCATAGCTAGTGAACCTCCTCTCAAGAGCCGAAAAATACAAATAGCACTACATTTCACCGAAAGACTAATCAGAAATAGTACTGAAAAACAAATACCAGACCATATTAAACAGTTAGATTTTTCAAATATAATAAAAAACACAATTATGCAAATTCCTCCTCCCCATGTTCTACCAAAATTAACATAAGCACAAACCTGCAAAAAAAAAAAAAAAATCGCTCTAGAAATTTTTATAAACCTTTTCTACGACCTCAAAAATAATTATTAGAACAAGACCATACCGACACCTCCAAAAGAGAACAAGAAGTAGGAATAGCAATTATAATCAACAAAAAAATAACACATATAAATTACAAAAGAAATATTCAATCTTTGCTGCTAAAATTATTGCTATAACAACAGCTCTTAAACTTATTGAAAATTATCCGCAAAAAATAACAATATTTCACCAACTGTTTAAGCACTATCAACAACATCCAAAATACATTCCAAACCAACGACATTGCCACCAACATCATAAACCAAGTAGAAAAATTAAAAAACTAAAAGAATATCCAATTTATTTGGACACTAGGACATTGTAAAATAAACGGAAAGGAACTAACTGACCATCGCGCAAAAAATGCAACAGTATCTGAAGACCTCAAACAAAAATACAACACAATATAAGACAAAAAATGTCATAAAAACTATCACACGGAATATATAGCAAAATCACTAGTTAAACCAAAAAAAATAAATTACGAGAAATTAAATAAAACATAAATCCTTGACCACTACCATAAACATCTAGAAAAACAAAAATAATAATAAACCGACTGAGAATTGGCCACAACCACCTCATATAGTCACCTCATGAAAAACCAACCACCGACAGAATGCACTTCATGCGGAGTTACCCTCACAGTAAAACATTTAATGACTGAATTCAGATCAAACGAAGAAGAAAGGTAAAAACATAACATACAAACGAACCTATACCAAATAATCAGACCCGGCTGACAATCAGAAAGCATCTCGTCATTCCATAAAAATAGAGGAAAACATTTAATAACTAAATAGTTATAAATCATTATTATTGTAATCAATTGTATCAAATATATATATATATATATATATAATGTTTAAATCTACAAAGCTAATGGCTTATTCTACCAAAGCTATAATGAAAAACAAAAAAAAATAGTTGTTCCTTTTCATATTTTATAGTAGTACAAAAAATAATATGAATACCATTAAAGAATTTTTTATGAAATTTATATTATTCTAAAATATTTTTAGAATAAATTTGAAATATTTTAATAATATTTGGTAACATTCATTGCATGTTACTTGTAACGTGCTTAGAATGTTACTGGTAACGTATATGGAATAATACTTGTAATGTGCATGTAATATTAGGGTAAATCATTGTATTCATATACATTTGAAGTTACTTTCTTGGGACATAAGCAGTTCCATTCACATTGCAATTACGCGAATGTAACATGAATTATAACATTACAAATTATAAATTAATATTGTTAAAACATCGTCAAAATATTCCATTGCACAGTTACCAAGGGAAGCAATAATTATTATATATTAGTTCTATTTTTTTTCTAATTCATAAAAATTGTCATAGTACCAATAATAATACTAACCTACTTAATATCAGCCCTATGTATTTATTCGAGTTTTGGGTGCTGGATGTATTCAAATGTTAAAATACAGGAATAAAAAAAATGTAAATAAACATTTGGGTGCTCATAATCCTTATTATCTGAATTAATATATACGGATATTAAGTAGTTCCAGATTATTTAAAAACTAAATTACTCATCATTAATTTATAGGATATTTTTTGTTTTTTAGGATTATTAATACTTATAAAATGTACAAATTTTAGATTAAGATCGGTAAACTTTTCGATTTCAAAGGTCAAAAAAAATTTATTTTTACGTACTAAAATTTGAATATATCTTATTTTATTTAAAAAAAAATGTATATTCTTATCAAATTTAGTATTTAAGTTCATAACTGTTAGGTTTATTAATTCAACAAGTTATCCACAACAATCGCAACGTTGTAATCCGCTGTTTCCAGTCCATAGTATCTTAATTAGAAGCTTTTATACAAATTATAAATTTTACTCGTGGATCACACAAAACTATATAAATATTCAATGCTTGTCTATATATTACTTATTATTAATTGTTATTAAAAAACTAAAATACATATTACATGAATATTTCTGATAATTTCATAATATAAAATAGTAAAGATTTCGGTTTAAACCAAATATGTTTAAAGGTTGATTTGGTCATTCAGGTGTTTTGAATAAAAAAAAATTATTCGATTTATATGGGTTTTGGGTGATCGGAGTTTCAATAGTTTTTTGAGTGTTATAGATTCTGTTTTATTTGACTTTCGAGTACAAGACTTGCTAAATATATTATATCTATGTGTTAGTCTTTTTAAGATATAAAAGTTTTTTTTTTTTACAAGAGTTTTCAATTTACGTCTTTAAAGATAATAATATTCCATAACTGCTGTACCTATTTATTAAAAATGACATATAATCTTAAAAATATCTAAAAATATGTCACCCCTGGATGGCTTATTCTTTTCATCGGCCATTTACATGTAATCCGTATCAGGCACATCATGTGCCGCACATGTAAACTTCAGTAGCATTATGTAAATTCCCCTAAAAACATTTTGCTACAGTATTACTCTTGTTTTTATTCCCAAAGGTGAGCCAGCTAATAAAATAATTAAGTTAAGTTAAGAGTATCGGTAAATTAAGTGTTAGCAATTACCAGTTAACAAATTATTTCCAGAAACAATTTCCTAACTCAGAATAAAACAACTTTATTGAACTTTTATTATAATTTACGGAGATGTATATACCTATTTTTAACTTTACATATTTATTAAATATTTAAACTGTATACAAATAATAATTTAACAAATATTAGTTTTTTATATCATATAGCAATTTAAGGTCATATAATATAATATTTATATCTAATCTAATCCTATTCTTTTATTTAATTGTCATGCGCTTTTGGAATCAACTAGGTACAACCAAATAATTGTCCTAATAATAAGTTAAAAAGACTATAACAATTATTAAACCAGCTATACAAAATTATAAAGAATAAAAAATGTCTACATTTTATTATATAAAAACAGTTTCACATTATTATTAGAATCTCCAATATTGTTTCCACGTTTATATTTGTTTTACATACGTATATGCAGTTGATTTATACTTCATACTGTCAACGACCTAAAACGGTTTTCCAATATCAAGGAAATATAAATAAATAAAATGAAAAACTGATATGTGACAGTTACGCGGATGTCATACGATAGTATAGGATAATTTTCGATTCAAAAAAAAAAAAAATAACAATACTGTTGAACTGAAAATATAAATAAGTTATTATGCGTAGTATAATTTGCATACAAATTTTAATAAAATAGGCATACTTGTGCAGTGTGTCTAGAAAGTTTGGAAAACCTACGGACAGAGATCACTTGCGATGCAATAATAATACATACTTTTGCGGTTAATTATGATGCCCTATATATTAAACTAAATTAATTGAGGGATTTCAAAATGTCTTTTTTTGCTTATGCTATACAAAAGTATACTATGCATATTTGTATTTAAATACCTTTAGATAAACACATACTTTATATACACGATACACGCAATGTACTATAATAGATTTTAAATATAACAACGATTAATAATTATATATTAATATTAATATATATTTATATTTATTATATAATATTAATATTATTATATATTAATAATTATTATAGGTACTCATAAAAAAAGAAATTTTGGTTTAACTGATTGATACCCCATGATTCTCAAATTTCATTTTTAGAATTTTTAGAATATTTAAGACACTTTTTAAAATAATTACCCAAGTATAATTAAAAATATACCATTCGTTTTTACTATTAAATTGTAATCAATTCTGATAAAAAGTTAAATTTCCAACGATTTCACCGAGATATAAGTGTTATTTATTATTTTATAAAGAGGTCGGACAAATAACGACATAAACTCATGATTTGAACAATAACCAAACACATAACTGTATTAGATATTATGATACATTTTTCATAACTATGTGTCTATATATAGCCAATCGAAAGTGTAATTTTTTTAATAAATAAAATAACTTATTAAAAACGGATTTTATACTTAAATACTCGAAGGCAAAATATTTTACAAGAAATTAATAGAAATATACAATTATAGAATCTGTAATATTATAAATATATTACAAAAAATATAACAATTGAGTATATAAATTATTTTTTAATCCATTAAAATATATTCATTATTGTAGCTTTTATATAGAAACTTTAAAAATACAATTTTGTAATTCTTGAATGCTTATAAATAATTAAAAAAAAAAATAATCGATAAGCATAATATTTTATTAATTCAATTGATAATAAATAATACGTAAATATTAGCGTGGTTTTGTTTAAATTAAAGTTCAAAATTATGCATTAAGTATATTAAACTAATTCTTAGTAATAAATTATGCTTGTGAATTTTATAAAGGTACATAAATACACTCATAGGTATAAAAATATTAATGAGTATTCTTAAAAATCGTCAAATATTTTTAATATCAGTATTTTAAACTTTAAAGTAGGAACCCGATATATTATGATGAACATGACGAGATAACCTTATGCTCAGTGGCGCCGAACCCTATATTGAAGTCGGGCCTGGCCCGACATCTTTTGAAAATTTAGGATTGGGCTGCTTCATATTTTTACTATACCTTCCCCCCTGGTACGCCATTGGGACTGATATTTATATATTGTGACCTTTTTAGATTATTTTGCCCGACTTCATTTTTAGGACTTTGGCGCCACTGCTTATGCTAACCTTTCATTGGGAAAGCAAAACTGCATAATAGTCAATATTATACGTCAAAGATATTATTATTTTCTTGAATTTGGAAAAACGACAATTTAGTGCACAAAGAATATGCACACCTCTCGAGTATCGACGTACATATTCTTCGACACATTATACGACTATTTAATAAACGATTGTCACCGCTGAACGACGATATATTAATTATAAGTTTTATACAACCTACAACGGCTTATACAATGCTATGCTGATATTAATTTGTATTAAATATATACGATATGATGGAATATCGACTGCTCGACGCGCTCGTCCCTAACACGCGTATATGGGCAATTGGAATATTGGATCGCGTCCTTGCAGGTGCTCCACTACTCTGTATATTTTGTTATTATTATTATTATAGTATTCACGCCAACCGACAGTCGAGGTGCTGTGCAGTCACCTACAATTTAGGTATAATTACATTGTACGGGAGCGGAAAAAAAAATCGCGAGCACACGCCGCCAGCCCACGAAACATGAGCTGATCTGCGGTAACATATTATTATACGTGCGCGACCTCCGGGTCTGAACTTAGCAGATTAGCGGCGGACGATGGCGCGCGCGGTCAGATTGGACAGACGAGAAGAAGAAGAAGAAGAAGTCTGCGTCTGTGTCCGGTTTGGCCATCTCCTCTTCTTCATAACGACAATATTATTATGTAATATTCTTCGTTTTCTTAGCGGACATATTATGTATGTTATTATTATTATACCTGTTACAGTTGTCTCGGCACTTATATTTAAGTCGTGGTCTCACGTGAGCACAGACGGTACCGCTATAGTATATTGTTATGAATGTATGGATATAATAATAACACGTGTACCTACTACAGTTGTACAGACTACATAGGTGTGTATTTAGCTATTAGGTAGTAGAGTCGCGTGTGCAAGATGATATATATTAAAATGATTATATTATTATGCCGTCGATCCTACAAGATAATTATATAATAATTGTGTGTCCAAACCTATTTAATATGATATACATAGCTTTATTCTATAAACTACTGTGGATTCAATTCCGCCGCACCACCTCGTCAATAAAAAGCCTGATTTATATAGGACAAGAATTGATTATCATGCATAGGTCGTTTATAATACATGTATATTCGCACGGCGTTTATAGAACCAAACAATATCCACGATACTCGGAAATCAGAATGACTATACTTATACTATTATACTATGTTGTAACCACTATACACCGGATTTGTAGGTGGTACATTTCCTTCCAGTCACATACATATATAGTACAGACGAACTACGTCCTAACTCACAACAAAAAACCATAATTAATAAAATTTCAATTCAACTGATGGTACGTGATTTATTTTTGAGACCCTTTTTAGTCTTTTAAAATAAGTTTATTTGGATTAATTTTTTTTTATTTACATAAAAAACACTATAGTATAGAAACAAGAAATCTGAATCAGAAAAACAAATATTCACACAAAATATGAATGAATATTTAAAAGAAAAATAATAAATCGTTTTTAATTTTGCAAGGCTGTAATGTCATTCAAATGCAATGGCGTATTTTTTTATGTGTGAGGGGGGGGGGGGGTAAATGGATCGTGATTTTTCGTGGTATGTTTAAAATAATAAAATTTAGACTTTATAGTCAATTTCTTTGAGCCACGTATGGCCATAAAACCTATGCAGTATTTCCAGTTAATAATCACAATGATATTCATCATTCGTATGGCCTTGCCACGCGTCAACTCCCTTTATACTATTGATATTACTCAGACTACTCTATACTTATAAACCGTTAATATCAAACTGACCACTACCACTAGGCCTGAAACATTGCCATTGCCTACAGGTCCCTACTATTAAACATAAAATGTATCCTTTTTATAATACTCCCTACATGCTAATATGTATAGATGCCAGACGGGTATATTGTATGTAATATTCATTTGCGGCGTATTTTTTTTTTTAACCATTTTGTAATCTTTGTTTAACAATGTATCGCGTGCGTTGAGTATAGGTCAAGCTACAGCTTCCAATAAATCATATACTGTTAGGTTATTATAATATTAATATGTTTATTATAAATTATAATGTATTTAATGACGAGGAAGATAATTTTCGTAATTACATTATACCTGCAGAGACGGATCCAAGCGGTCAAATGTCAAACCTTTCCCCCCGTAGACAATCATATATAGTTTCTCATTTTTTTTTTTTAAATAACTTAATTTTGATTAAATAGTATAATATAATATATAAAAATGATTATTTAACTATAAAAACACGTGATGGATTTGATGCTTGGATCATAATTAAAAATGTACAAGATAAAATATATTTATATGGCGTATTTTATTTATTTAATTCAGGGATGGACTAGGAAGGTTCCAGCCACATTTCCAAATTCATTAATGGCCTATACATAGGAGTAATTATAAAGTGCGAATCCCCCTCCCTCCCCCCTACAATGTATTTACTTTAATTGCGCTCATGGATCTTTATATATGTACAATATGTATGTATAAGTTTTGTGGCTTAAACTTTCTTTTAAATTTAAAACATTGAAATAAAAAATAATAATGAAATTAAAAATTACCATGTTAATAATATTCTTAATATATTTTGTTACTATTCCAGCAATGTCGCCGTGGTATATGAATTTTAATGTTCGCCTCACAAAATTACGAGTTTATAACAATAATACGAATGAGTACTATTATAAATTCGTATACTGCTAGAATGGTAATTTATATATGATAAAAAAAAAGCAAACCTTAACCATTAACCTTATTGATAATTCTCTTCTTTATAATTTTTGTTCGAAATTTATTTTCATACAACCAATATAAATTAAGATATTTACACAAAGGCTATTTGATTTTAAAAAAATCATATTTCCTTAAAAGTTTGCTCGTTATAGGCTACGATAGGCTCGTATATAGCGCAAAACTATAACTCTTGCATAATAATACCATAAATTTTTTTTTATAGATAATTATCTCCTCTATATTTTTTGTTTAAACATTTTTATCAAACGATAAACGAAAATCGAGTTATATTTATAAAAAGTTTGTTTTCGTAGCCTTTGATCTCGAATAACCTTTTACGCGTATATGATATCTATGGAAACTTTTCACACGTTCACGTTGTTTATAAAAGTGTATACCAACATTTAGCTTGGTGCTAATTGAAGCCTATTTTTCGTAAAATTTGACCAAATGGCCATGGGCACACGAGATTTGATTTGGATTTATTATTATAGATGCGTTGCTATCCGCTATTGCATGGACCCACGATTAAACGATAACGTGTTCAGAAAAAAAATATTTTTAATTGCTTTGATGTCCATATTAATATATTATGTACTATGTGTTTATGGTAGTTTATGACGAGCAATAGCTACCGCCGCATAAAACGTCCAGTACAATATTATATTATTATTTATTGTATAACATTATCTACAAATACCAAATTAGGTATATAAAAAATTATAGATATCTTTTCTAGCGGCCTAAAACCTATTAATTGGTACCGGCCCATTGTTCTATACAATAGTGGCACATCAGGTCAGTCCGCTATAGGGCGTATACATCAGAATGAAGCTCTAGAGATCTTTTCTCGAGATTTGTCCCTGTCCAAAGTCTTTAAATAGTTTTTTTTTAACATATTTATTTAAATAAATTCTTTTAGAACACGTCTTATAATTATTGCCGCTAATTTGATGCACAGTTATTATATCGTGCGCAAATATACTAGATACCTACACTTTACTGCAGTACTCCAGTGACCAGTATGCATAAAGTAGGTATATAAATATTGCAGGTGCGGTCAATTGGTTGCATGCAGATATGCAATTTACATGATATAAGTAAATATTATAATTTGTATCCAAACCAATCACTATATTGAATATTCACTGGATAATTCTTAAACAACCTGTATCTTAAAAACCATTAAAGTTATTAAACATTTTTTTTTTACAAAATTTGAAGTCTTATTATAAAACAACATTTATGAAAACAATTATATTTTTACTATTTATATTGTTATTATTTAAAAATATTCTTCAAAAGAAGAATATTTTTCTAAGAATTATGATGATAATAAAAATTGAATTTCAAATGAGTTGTTAATTAGTTATCTCTTAGCATCATTTAACGTTTTTATGAGCAGAATAATTTGTAAAATACCTGTAGGAGTACCATTTCGCTCTACTCGTCTAAAATTTAAATGCCTACTTATAACTACAAAAGATCAAAGTTTTTAGAAAATATTTTACTCTAGAATATGATATTAAAACTATACATTATATATTGTTGATCAAAAAAATAAAATTTAAGTAATAATAACGATTAAAATAGCAAAAAATATAATTAAATAATACCAGGCTCGTTCCAGACTGCTTGTAAAAATAATAATATACAAAAAAATCTCAAACAACATCTCAACAAAACTCTAACATAATTTTAGTACTTTATTTTAGTATTTTAGTAGTTTATTTTAAATAAAATGTTTGACTTTTGAGTAGGTGTCTATGTTTGTGAATGAATAAAAATGACACAACTCGATTTCCAGTTATTCTTTAATAGCTACGTTTTCCCAGTTTTGAGTTGCCACTATTCATTGATATTTTTATATTATCGAGTGTGTTGGTTAAAATCTGAAAACCTCTATTGGATATTATATAGTAAATAGGTACTGCAGTTATGTTATCGTCATGCTGTTTATGTTTCAGTACTCACTCGTTATTACTTATTTATATTCATAAATCATGATCCCAAACAATAATTTAAAATCACCAATGAGACCATTGATGTTTCTTTTTGCACATTTGTTATAGATTCTAATTATTTGGGTCTAATTGTTTTTTAAAGACGTGACTTAAGAAAAAGTACAAATACAATTTATTATTTGTTACGTATATTATTTAATACCCATACGCGTGCGGTGCCTTGCGAATATACAATTATAATATAATTATTTTTTCAATTTTCTAGTATAATATTCATATCTTATACTAGTGGTTTTCAATCTTTTTTGTTTCATGTCACCCTTCGCCATTAGTATCCAACACTTTGTCGCCCTAACATCAATATATTAAACAATTTGGATTGTATATATATATATTTTTAAAAAAAGTACCCAGAAAAATAATAATTATACACATTCTTTGAGTTACGAGATTCAATAAATATTGATACATTAAATTGACAAATTAAAAAATAATAATAATGAATTATATAAAATTAATGAGAAATTTGATAGAAGAGCGAGTCGCATATCGTCTCCTAGAGGTGTTTTTATGTCTTTGGCGTTTTTTGTTTTAATATTTGTGAGTGCACTAAATCAATAAATAATTATCATATTCTTTTTCCTTTTTCCGTGAATACTTTATGCCACTCTTGAGTAACATGTCACCCTGATTGAGAACCACTATCTTATACCTATATTTAAACAATAATTTTAACATAGGTAAATAAAAAATAGGACTCGCTTATATTTTGAATTAAAAATAGCAATCGACATGCAACCGAATGGTTTCGGAGGATAGGTAATATCTTTAAAGTTTTATGATTTACAGTTAAACGATGGATTACTTATTAATTAGGATTTGTTTTATAAAAATAAAAGAAATCTGAAATGAGGGGTAGGGGGGCTACGTTTTTTTTTAGAAAAATTATAGCCTTAATTTTAATAAATTATAGAAAGCATTATAAATAAGATTTGATAACAGTATTAACATTCTTTATACTCTAAATGTATGGATTTTAAGTAGTATTATATAAATAAATACGTAATAGATATATAACATTTCCAAAGGGTTGGCAGTCTTTAGTCATCTCCTCCTCTTATATCCGTTCCAGTATATAATGTATTTATGATTTATAAACATTTGTTGTATTTGTAATATCTGTATTGCAGATAAATACAATAAAATGTCTACAAAAGACATTCAAAATTATTTCTACGTGTCGACATATAGTAATGCCGAAGCCGATACGGTTCGCTACTTTTCGTTGGTTTATTGGCATCCCTATTGCATATCGCACGTGTAACTTCTTGAATACTCAATATTTAACCGATACGTATCGATAAACTCCAGTTTCTTCCTTGAAAATCGTATTTTATACTTCAGTGTACTATTATTGATTTTAACTAAGTATTATCATAGAATATAATGAGGAAATCCGATTATAACGTTCCTTCGCTGAGCTACGAACTTACATAGATGGAAACCTGCTCCAAGTCGATTCCGCGGATTCATAATTTTATTTTATTTCACAGCATTTTAGATCACATACTGGTTTGTTTATCATAATAATCATCTAAATTCTCTCTTGTGAATCATACACCATAAATATACAATTGGTATACATGTATGTCCGACTGTGATTTTAGCAATAATTTCCAAAGTATTCATATGGTTGTAAAAAAAATTGAATACATAAGCAATATAGGTATATACTATTATAAAATGTAGTGTAGTAAGGGAGATACCTATATCTTAACTATTAAATAAATTTGATTTTAATGGTACCAGATGTATAATATTATAGCTGATAGTACTTTAGATTAGGGACGTAGCCACGATTTTATTTCGAGTAAGGGGGGGGGATTCAAGTAAAAAAAAAAAATATTAATATAAAAATAATAATTCAATTTTTAATTTTGCCATTATATCCAACACGTCTTTTGGTGAAACTGATATTTCCCAGTGAACGGATAAGAGTCAGCCCTGTTAATGGGTCATTTCCAATTTGATTTCGAAGTAATGTTTTTACACTTTTTAAAATTGATAATGATCGTTCTATTTCAGTTGTAGATACTTGGAGAGTTGCCAAAACTCATAAAGAATGGTTTATATTTGGATAAAAAATCGAATCACACGATTTTAAAATAGCCATAATATCTGTAATTGTTTCTTCATTATTTTTCCACTTTTCACGCCAAAGTAAATACTCACTCGCTATATTTTTTTCAGAAATTTTATCTTAAAAATAAATTGCGAGATTTTTTAAGAGTTCTCCGGCTAAAGCATTATTCTTAAATAAATTAATAATATATTTCATCACGCCAAAACAATTTCTAACATTTTTTGTATATAAAGCCGAAGATAAAGCAAGATTTAATCGATGCGATGCACAATGGACAAAAACTGCTTTTGAATATATTTATCGTATTCTTGACTGTACGCCATTAAACTGTTCACTCATATTACTTGCACCATTATACTCTTGCCCAATAAGTTCAATTAAATCCAAACCCAATTTTTCGTATTCTTCTAAAATTATTTGAGTTAAATTTCCCCCTGTGAGATCATATACTTGTAAAAAGCATAAAAAGTCTTGACAGAGCTGATTATTTTGATCTACTAACAGGCACACGTAAATAGTTGCCCAGTACTATATACATCTAAAATTTCGTCATAAAGAATTGTAAAGCAACCGGCTTTATTTATTTTGGTTACAATATTTTTTCTAATAAGTTGGCCACAAATGTTGATTATTTCATTTTGAATGGTTGGGCTTTTATAAATAGAGTTATTATTATTATTTATTAAATGATTTTTTTTAATTTTTGTCGCCAAAATTTGCTTTATAACGAAGTAAATCACGAAATTTACCGTATTTTTTTTGGTAGTTTTTCCAAATTTAATGGATCACTGTCATCATTACCTCTTAGAGAAAGTTCTTGTTTACTACAAAAAATAATTGTTTCTATGATTGGAATTAATGCTGCTCTATTTTTTTCACATTGTTGCTATCTATTTGAATTAAACTATGTAGCAACATCACACATTTTTCCAGTATCTACTTTACAAAAATTATCTGCGGCTAAGATAAAATTAATGATAATCGGTATTTGAATGTGATATAAATTTTTCCATTGAATTTTTCCATTTTATGAATGGTCTGCCTACTAAAGATCTAATTTTTTGATTAGAACCTTTGCTAACATAATCTTTACCAAACAAAACACAGTATTTAAAAAAGGCCCCATCCATTTGTTTAGAATACGCCAACCTTTTCCAATTTTCCAACCAATTGTATTGAAATTTTAGTTTCTTTTATTAAATTCTCGACTAGAAAAAGTATAACATTTAGTTGGAATAAATAATGAATGTAAAAATATTACTTTTAAAAATATTGTTATTGGAAGTCGAAAATTTTTTTGAAATAATTGATTAGAAACAATTTCATTGTCAATAATACAGCCAGTACTTACAACATTAATGCATCAATTATTGAAGTACTGCACACTGGTTGATTATGTTCTTGACTTTCATGTTAAGTTAAAAGCACATCTGTAATTTTTTTTATTTTGGCGCAGGTTTAAAAAAATTTTCAAGTGCTTCTCTCTTCATATTTGATTATTATAAAACAGAAACAAAACAAAATAAAATTTACCGTAAGCATATTTATATAAAAGTAGACAAATGTCGACTGACGATAAACAAGTATCATATGATATATTTTGCTATGGGGTTCGGTTAATATGAGGGTTTATATACACACACACACACACACACACACATATATATATATATATATATATATATACCATATAAAATATATACATATACCATATATATATTTATATGTGTATTAATTGTATCATTTGGTAATTTTTTTATAACATATAATTATTAGATATACGATTACAAAAAAAATGTCATTCTAAGAACACTAGCTTTTTTTGTTCCACTCAGATTCTAAAAAAATGCCCTCGAATAAATTTCGGGGGAGGAGGGTCCGGACCCCATGAACCCCCTTAGCTACGTTCCTGCTTTAGATATGTGGCACCACCTTATATAAATTTAGTTATTAAACATGTTTTATTTATTTGGGTTTAATTTACTCGTATCAATAAATATTATAGGTAGTTCTAAATTCATAATATAAATGAACATGATTTTTTTTTTATGTAAATGTATTACTTATTAATAATCATGAATTATAATTGTTTTATTATGTACCAGTCTAACGATACCCAACTGATTTACTGAAATATAATACAATAAATTATTATATACTATTATTGTAAGACCCATTACTATTATACTACCTGGAAAGTTCAATCACAGAGCCAAAGACAAAATAACACATTTTATAGGTTCATGAATATTTTTACTCATATATTTTTAAGTGGCTGTTTAAAACACAAACAGATTCCATTGATATAGGTATATAAATACAATTGTTAAACAATTCAATCGGAAACTCGTTTCCTCGTACTAAATAATAACACTACAACCGAATCAAAACATACACATTTATCATTAACCCGTTAACGACAAAAACAACATTATCGGGTCATCGATCTGGAAGCTCACATATTATATCGAGCAGGACACTATAATAAGATCAATGACGTGCTATATATTTTACTATAGCTATAGACACATATGAAATATAGGTAATAATATATTAAACGCGCGAAGCAACAACAAACCCACAGAATATATTATTTTAATAATAAAACGACAGTTTGAAAATGTAATCTTATAACAACGTCTGCAGACTAGTTTAATTTATTATACTTAAAAATAGGAGGTTTTGAGAATTTCCAATCAAATCAAATAGTTGACCCGTTTGCTAATTTTTTTTCACGTGAACATTTTTGCATAATATATAATATATTATATTTAGGCATAGTTCAAACTAGTTATTTATATTATTATACTGCTTCGCGATTCAAATCGACTTGAAATATATAATAGGTTCCTAACAACTTAATTGAGGTATGAATTTTTGTTTAATTTATGAAGGTGTGAATTGGGCGGAACGATAATAGCTTTATAATATTATACACGTTGTGCGTACTGTATACATAATCACTTTTCGCCGATGTATACCGTTTACCGACCGGTAGTCTTACAATACATGTCTTACTATACATGCATAAAATATCTGTAGCACCATCTGCTGTCCGCCAGTGTATAGCATATACCTACCTATATATAATATCATATTAACCCTCTGCAGTCTGCACACATCTGATAACACCTAGCGGAATTAAAATCAAACATATAATCGACGTTCGATTAAATCATTATCTATTATTTTTATTTTATGACATCAAATAAAAAATATAGCGTTGCGGTTTGGATGAAAAAATTATTACGGTACCTACATACAAAATTGTATTATTTCCGAGCATAAAGCATTGTCATTTGTCTCGGTAGACTTAAACGAACGAGTGTAAAGTAATAGGTACAACTAATCATATTATTATCGATAACAGACATTTTTTTCATTGCTCCGTCCGTTGTACAATACTCGCCATGGCCCTTTTACAGCTCGGCTATAGTGAGCTAAATATAAAATAGCTACACACAGGTATATTCTCGGTTTGAGTGTGTGTGTGTATGTATTTGTGTAAATTTATTATATAGTTTATAGAGTATAAACACGTGTGATGGGTATTACGTTTGCACATAAACGTGTAACCAATTATTATGTGGTGGCCAACGTTTGTAACTTGAAGTCCTCGACAATCAACTCGACGACAAGGCTAGTGTACAACAAATATATAAATATATAATACATAATATAATATTCCTATAATGTTGTGAGTGACGACGCTTATAAAAAACGAAGACGCTGTGAAGAATATGAGGATTATCAGCACACCGAATGGGTTGAGGCGTTTATCTAAAACGACGATGTGTGAAGAATATGAGAATTATCCATACAATCATACAGCGTATCATGATGAGTATTATGGGATTCAAATATGTTTACCGTTTCACGATGTGAAAAATCATCTTATTAGGTATACATTTTCTCTGCAGCTTGTTTAGCATCGTAGTAATAATTTTCTCTTATTCCAATGACAAAATTGAAGTATATATGAAAAAAAAAATAGTAATATAATTCGTTCTTTCGTTCTTGATAGTCAGCTTTAGAGATGAAATCAAACTTGGAGACGAAAATCCTTTGTGGTTTTTTCTTTGGAAAAATAAAATGGTTTCTATAATTTTTTTTCTAATTATTATTTATTATATTTGATATTGATTAATAATTTGTCTAGTGCCTATCGCGTGTTGAAACTTCAGTCAAATAACAATATTAAACCTCGTTCTCCAATAAGTAGTGAGTATGTATATTATTTTATTTTACAAAAAAATATAAATAATTCCTAACAACTACCTATTACATATTAAATATTACAATGAATAATTATAGAAAATACTATTTGGCATTTATAATTTGGAATTTTTTAATAACAATTATTCACGCAAACTGTAACTTTTATTTATCAGAACAAAGTTCAATGATACAACAAGGTAGGTAATATGACATATGTTGATTTCAGCATTCAGCTGTATATATACGTAGGTTTTGTTTTAATACTGCAGTCAAGTGCTATACTGCAGATATATACATGGTCTATATAACTATTAATGATATTGTTATTACTTATTACTTGTTGAGTACATTTCTTTCACTTTTATTCTTTATAATTGAACAATTATTATATTATATTATTATAACACACGTGTATACGCGCTCCATAATGTTATAAAGATTTCATATACATCATCATCTCTCCTCGCTTAATATAAAATACGCACTTATCTATACACAACATATTATAAAAGTGTGTCCGTCACGTGCTTGCACGGTGTATAAGTACTAATCATTATTATATACGACGGTTTAGTGAATACAATCGCGCATGCCGTATATGTTCAGTGTTATAGAATGTTAAGTTAAATCTCTCTGAACCCATCATCCCCACTCTGTTTGCACTCTCTTTATCTTATGTAGGTAAATATTATATATAAAAAAAAAAATATTAATATATTTAATACGTTTCTTATTCTGGATATTCGTTTATGAAGGCTTAATAGTTTATAAAATGTTATTAATTATTATTGAATATTGATGATCAAAATATTAAATGTTAAATCGATGGGCATGTGTACATACAATAATTTTAATAATTTTTCTTTCACCCTCTCCTGACTGCCGTGACTCGCATAATACATTTTTTTTATTATAATTTGGACGTTGAGGAAAATTTGTATGTATAATTTTTATCTAACATTATGAATTATGGCACTTATATCATATTATAATTTATGATACTTTATACGTTGTAAGTATATACTATATGTTTTTAAAATAACTAAATAATTGCTTCGGGGCATTTCGATGTTTTAATTTTAATACTATGTAATTCGTTCCTTTAATAGTTTAATCCTTTTTGTATGATTAAAATGCAAATGATTTGCATTTTTTTTCAAATACACACACACACACACACACACACACACACACATCTTATATTGCATTTTAGATAATTAATTTACCATTTTGATTATGTATTCTACTGCTGTAGATTGGAAATGTATGGAGAAGTATTCAGAAACTAGTTTCTCCGGCGCCATCATCAGTTCAAAGAGTTAAAAAAAAATTATTAAAAACGTGCTATTGCATTAATAATGGCATTGCTATACATAACCATAAAGGTAAACGTGCGAGAATTAGATTTTTTTTTATAATATCAATTTATGTTTTGTTTCACATTAAAATATTAAATAATTAACTCTAGCCTTAGGTATTACTTGGTAAAACAATTTTATATTATAAAATATCGCAAATAAAGTATTATTTTCATTATAAATATTTGTAATATACCTATTTACTTTCATATAATAAATAAAACTATCTATATATGCCACTAGTCTTCAAAAAAATATCTGAAGTTGTCTCAGAAAAATTAAATTATTTTTACATGCAAATCTGTAATATTTTTAGGTATGCATCTAGATACTATCTACCAATATATTTATTAAAGCTCGGCATTTCAGTATATATGCGTAATGTATTTTTAATTTTGATTGACAAAACTATAGCTATTTGTTTCATGTACTGTTTTTGTTTCATACTTATAGGTATTTTGTTTTCATCTGTTAGTTTTTAAAAGCATTTTTTAAATTTACACATTACACTTTTTAGATTCTGAGCGGAGCGAGAAATGTATTGATTTTATAATGATGTATGTGTGATTTTTTTCTTTTTTGTGTTTATCATCATTTTTAAGGACAATAAAAGTGCTCCAATTATCTTCATCAGCATCTTTTCCAGTAAGAAAGTGAATCTAGTTGATACTTTGGATGGTAAAAAGTAAAAAATTCCCCATAGTTTTCAAATACGTTGGGAAAAACAACAAAAAAATTAAGGGAAAAACGGGAATTTTTATACAAAGACAATTTTTGACAAAATCAATTTTGTTTTTTGGTTTAACATTAAAAGTAATCCTAGTAGATATATGAAATTGTTACTGAATATTTATATAAGCATTTTCTATACATCATAAAATTTTCAAAATATTTTGACTATTTTTGAGCTATTCATAAACATAATAAATCTTTGCTTTTTTTTTATTATTGCCAATAAAAATTTTTTTAGTCGGTCAAAAAATTTGAAAATGTAATACAATGTTCTTTATAACTTGTTATATGTAAGTGAAAATTAAAGAAAAAGTTGATCGTAAGTCTCTAGTAGTTTTTTATAAACATATAAAGTTAAAATGTTGACAAATATGTAAAAATAACGAAAATTTGCAGTTTTTTTTAAATAAGAAATTCATAAAAAAAATTTTTTATTTAAATTTAAGATTCAAAAATTCAACACAAAGATCTCTATAAGTTTTCCTACCTCTCTCAAAAAAATTTTTTTTTGGAAAGTCAAACTAATTTTTTATAAGCGTTTGAAATTAGACATTGGATATCCGTTATCTCTGGGAATGATTTTCTTATTTTGATGTAATTCAAAAAGAAATAATGGAAGACGTTTGAAATTTTCACGAAATGTTTAGATTATCATTTTATAAACACCAAACAAATTTAAAAATATTTTGACAATTTTTGAGCTAATTGTAAGCCTAAGAAAGTTTTGGTTTTTTTAATTTTTTTTTTTTAAATATCGATGAAAAAAATTTCGTTGAGTCAAATTTCTGTTGATCAAATTCTTAAAAATTTAATACATGATTTCCATAGGCACAATTTTTTTTATAAACATTTAAACTTCAAATTTTGACCGAAATTCATCATCGAACATTTATAAATTGTTTTGTAGTTCAAAAATTTATAAAATGTTCAGTTTTTATAACTAAGGACTGAAAATTTAAAACAAGTGTTTTCGTAATCAATTTATAGTGTAACCAAAAAATCAAAAAAATATATTAAAAAAAATAATTTTTTATAGACATTTTAAATTCAAATTTAGACGAAATCAAAAATTTAAATAATGAATAACGATGTTATTTATTTCATTGTAACATAAAAATATTTTTCATTTGTGCTTAAAACTTTTAAAGTATATTATTATATTTTATACACTCAATTAAATTATCAAATGCAATGTTTTCTTCAAAAATTAAGTCAACCTACTGTATTGTTAATAGTAAAATTAATTATTTTAACAATAATAATATCTTAAAATACACTTAGTTATATATAAGCTGACAGGCAGTCGTTGCTCAAAATCGTTTTTCGTATATAATGATTTTATATCATTGAATACAAATTTAACACATCCATGAAAGTGGTCCACTCGACACCTACTCTAGAGCAGAGCGATATCCATTTGTCGACTTTTTTTTTTTATAATTATTATTGTTCCGAAATTTATTTGTAAATCGTAATCAAAATGTTGATTTTTTTATTGAATTTCAACCTGGGCTTGTAACCGAAAATATTTTTATGGGTTACAGGCTTCGATGATAAATAAAAATGTATTGTTTGGTTTAGGGTTTTTATTAAATTTTTTTTTATCTTGTAATCATCGTGGTTTCATGTATAATCAATATTAATTTTAAGATTTTGATTATCAAAAATAACCATAATTTTTATAGAGATAAGATATTTGATTATAAAATCTGATATTCTTTGACTACTGAATACCAGCTGAATAGCTATGTGTATACTTGATACCTGCACAATGTTGTAATTAAAGGCCTATAAAGAGGGTACTATACATCTCCGATTAAATTATATTACTGGGTCAACGGTTTGGTTTTAAATATATATTATTATGATTTAATCTACTGACATACTGTTTCTATGTTCTAACTGTATTAAAAAAATATGTTTTTGATATATATATATATATTTTTTTTTTTGTTATATTTTTAAATATGCTTGTACTCCAACCGATAAAATAAAAACTTACCTAGTTGTAGTTGTGGCACTGCTTTCCTGCACCTTGTATTTAAAATATAATTATATTTAAAGTATACAGTATGATTATTGTAAAGACATTTATGTATCCTATATATATATAGGATTTAACTTATTTATTATGAATATACTACCTATCATTACTAGTACAGCGAATTATGCGGATTTTATTATATAAGTTATGACAACTTAATGCGTATTAAGTGCTATATTACAATAACTGTTGGTCAGGTGTATAATTTCCATAAATTATAATTTGATCGAAATGAATTTATAACGTACAGACAACAAGCATACAGTGGTACAGTGTACTCCGTACACGTCGCATATTACATTATATCGAAGAGGTTAGAAGAAGAGATTATAGTTCGCACAAATTTCCTAAAAGATCAGTACCTATACTACAAAATGTAAACCGTAATATTGACTGAAGTTCTTTGATTTAAATTTTTTTTCAAAGTTTTAAATGGATTTAAAATTTTTTCTTTTTAATTTATCATACAATTTACTAGAATTTACATAATACCAAGCATTTTTATTTATCTAAACTATTTAAAGATGTAAAATTAGACAATTTTTGTCATTACAATATATCATTATTTAATTATAGTCAACTATATACTAACACGTGTCTAGGTAAATCTATGATGAATGAAATTTTATCGAACCCAATTCAAAATATCTAAAATATAGTAAGCTTTAATTGCTGATTAAAATGAAAGATATAAAATTAATATTAAAGAACTTATTCGACTTTTCAAGGATGTGGTCGACTTGGTTGCTTTTCTATATAAAGTAATTTGTAAAGTTTTAAAATATCTGTTATCATTTAAAAAAAAAAATACAAGAGCTGATGAAACTGTAGTGTGTTCAGAAGAGCCGGAATCTTACATTGATATAGTTAATCCAAAACATCGTAATCGTGCCAAAGCCAAAAATGGAAAAAAGAGGTCGTTTTATTTTCCAGCGGAATTCTTGAACATGAACTTTAGACTGAAATCTATAAAATATAAAATTTATAAAATAAGAAACTACATAATTTTTATGAAACTATATATTGGTTGTTTACTTATTTATTTTTAGGTTATAAATAAAATAATAATTTATATGCTTGTTTTATTTAAAATATTACTATTTTTTTTCTTAAAATATATAAAAAGTTGAGCAAGTTGATCATCAGCATTTTTTTTTTTCAATTTTGATTGAATAATTTTTGAAGGCGCAGATACTAAACAACACATCATTGACACCAAAACAACACAAGTATTGATATAAGCTGCATGTATTTAAGTTAAAATAGTAAAGACTTATAAACGACATAAAATTAAATATGGCCAACTATCCAGCCAATATTAAGGTAATATGTCTATAAAGTATAACGTCAAAGTGTCAATTAAAACTTAGATTTCAAAAAAGTATAGCAAGATTCTTGTAAAAATTATTTTTTAAATTTATATTATTTAGTTAAGAATTAAATGACTGTGAATATGATCTAAAACTAAAATATATTCCTACTTGTAAAATAATAAAACATATTATTTATCAATTATAAAAAATTGTGACTTGTGGTCTAGTGTTAAAACTATATACAGCGCAGATTGTAATAACAACTGATAAAACGTATTTAGTGTAAAATTGTGGAAATAATTGAAACAATAAATAACAAAAAAATGGTAAAATTAATAAATGTATGAAAACGTCTATGTCTATACTCAATAGTTGGGCATTGGGCATACCTTTTTATTCTTAATAGCTAATATTATTACCTCTCATAATCTCATTGAAGTGCAATTATACATACTTGAGAATTGAAATACAACATGCAAATACCACTTTCAATGATATTGTATAACTGTATAAGAAATGTGATGATGAATCTAAAATCTAAAATCTCATTCAGAATTTAAATGGGATAAAACTTTAATAAACTGGTTTATGTTGTCATTAACCACATAGAATTGCTAAGGAATCTGAAACTAAATTAAAATATATCTCTTGTATGGCAGTACTATTGGCGACTTAACTAAAAACTAAGGCAACGGCAGATTTTGCTGGCGTTATTGCCCGGAAAGCGGAAACACGTAAGTACCTATTGACTGATTACAATAAAACACAAAAACACGTCAACCACAGCCTGTGACTCGGAAGTGATGTTTTTTTTAAATATTACTAGTTACTTATAGTTTAAGGCCTTAAGTGACAAGGTTTAAGGTTACAATGTTACATGTATGTAAAATAAATACATCAGAGCTTTGGTATACTGTGTTGATGCATAACAATAATATATAGTTAGGCACGTTAAGAAATCTATAAATCTATCTATATAAATAAAAATCAATTGCCTAATGTATGAAAAATTATCAATTGAGAACAATTTGACCTAGTTGGATGATTTTTTTAAACAGAAAATATGCATTAGGTACTGTCAAACAAGATAACATTTTACCGTTATAGTTGCCAAGATATGGGCAATTATTTTGACAGGACTACCTTTAACCAGTCTCAAATAATTTAAAAATTATTAAATTTATATACAAAACGAAAATAGATTATAAGCTACCGACTGAAATCAAATTTAGTATTTTTTTGAATTATCGAGACAGGATTCCAACAATTCAACGTCAATGTTGCCGGATATGATTTATTCGTTGGACTACGGGACGGTCTGTAGTTAACTCACAATAATGATTTAAAACTGATAAAATTTGTATAAATAATTAACGTCGGATAAAAACTACCGGCTGACTAGAAACTTATCGAAAAATATCTAAATGTATAATATACATGTATATTGTACATATTATATATTTTAATATTATTATCTGTATAATATGTACATACTTTTATCATAGAGTATTTAGATTTAAGAAAACCAAAATTCATTAAATTGATGACATTGAAATATGAGAATAATAAATGAGATAAAAATATCAAATATTATGATTAAATTTTTAATAACAAGATTACATCACCAAATAATTAATCATGAATTAGATGATCTATAAAAAATCCATTCCGAAAAAGTCAAATAATAATAAAATAAAAAACCGACATGTCATACCCTCAAAAATATTAGCCTTTTTAATTTTTATAATAGATGATTTTACTCTAAGATAACTATAAAATCATAAAAAAATGATTTTAGATGAAAGCGTTTCATTTATGTTACGCGTGGGTCTGAGAGAGAAAACAAATATTGCACTGATACCATCTTAATAGAGGTTTAAAATATTAATTAGTTTTAGTTTTTTTTCTATAGGTCTAATACGTCTAGGTACTACATTCACTACATCTGTGAAAAATATTTCTTGCGAGTAAAAAATCTTAAAAATATAATGCCAGTTTCCTCATAAGTTTTTTTACGACGGTTAAAAAATGTCAAAAATGTATAATATTCACTATTTTTATTTATAGGGGTTTAATTAAAATGTTTACAAAATTCATTAAAATCACAAAAATTTGTGAATTATTTTGTAACATTTTTTTAAAATTGTTAAATGTTTAATTTTAATAGTTAAGGATTTAAAATTTAAAACAAAGCTTCTCATAAGTAGTTCATACTGTAACCAAAAAATCTAAAACATAAATATACACAGCATTTTTTTAGATATTTTAAGTTCACATTTGATCGAAATTAAATAGGTATCACAAGTCTAGTGTCTACTATCTTCTCTGCATGGTGTTCGTGATGAATGATGATTATTGCTCTATACTTTAGGGTCATAGATTGTTCTATGATATGAACATAATTTTATCTAAATACCGTAATGGCCAAAAATTAATTTAAAATGTTATAAAAATATTTAAAAAATTCGAATTTCCAAAACATTATATTTTCCGTAGAAGGAGTCATTTCCGCTTAAGTTTCCCCGCATTCCTGTTTGATGAAATGTTAACAAAACATCCTTTAATTACGGAAATCCCCTTTAACTGGGAAGGGTACTTGTACCATGTTTTTTTAACAGATATTAAATTATCAAAATAACAATGTTTAATATACCTACCCTAACAGTTAGACACTCGATAAGCTGATCAAGTTACTGTATTTCTAAAAGTATGAAGTATTAGCTACGAAAAGTTGAAACCGTATCCATAATCTGATAAACGTTGGCAACGTGTATCCCGCTTTGTTATAAAATTTTAAAAACAGAAACAATACAGTGACCACGGGCGACGGCTGTTATCATATATTCAAATTTTCAAATTTCAGTATTCTTGACTCTACTGTATGTTGTTGTCAGTTTTTGTTGTTTAACTCGTGCCAACTATCGTTATTACCTATTTGAAATTTGTTTAATAATTTATAATATTAATATGATATATTTGGTCGATAACGTAGCCACGCTCCCCAAGAAATCGTATCAAGGCCATAGTCACCATAAATAATGTATACATTAATAGGACATGTGTTGATAAAACGTGTGCCCGAAGAGAATTTATGTTACCCCAAAGGTAACATTCAGTTATTGACGTGAAATCCTTAGTAGTCAACTTTGATAAGCGACTACAAGACAATTTATGAAGTAAAAATTAATTAATTTTTTTTAAGTAAATAAAATAGTAAAATTGTATAATGAAAATTATATAAACTTTTTTTAATATTAAAAATGACATCATCAATTAATAACATGGATAGAAATATGGTTTTATCATAAACCACTTGTAGAACTACAAATAACAAATATGATAACATATATTCTTTTCAAGCACATTATACTAGTGATGGGTAATTCATGAATGATTCGATTCACTGAATCGATTCAGGTAGATGAACCGATTGAATCGATTCAGTGTTGTAAAATGAATCGGTTCATCGGTAACACTGTTTCAAAACTGAATTAGGTAATATGTTTATATATCTATGGTTAAATTTTGTTGAATCTTCTACGACATCTAGTATACTAGTATACACTATATAATCATTATTTTACGCCAAAAAGCAAAAATACCTGTGCCCATGTTATCATTATTATATTATTAATTATTTATATAATTCCGTTGTGATTGATGAAGACTCGTCAGCCTCGGACTACAACACTTTCCATTGTATAGACTTGACCCGAAATCAAGAGGAACAGGGAGTACTTCGCACTGATAGTAATTAGTATGGAAAACCTTTATATACTAGTCGTTATGAACCAGCTGTCAAATGTGAGAGCTAGACTAAAACACTCAAAACAAGTCGTCTAGTGATTTAATATATCGGTTTATCGATATTAACATAACCTCAGGAAAATTTTTGCATTCCCTACCCTATAATCATGTCTTGATTCAGTTTTATCTGAATACTTGTAGTTGAGTAGTTCATTGAATCGAGATGAATCACTGAATCGATTCAGTTGAGTGAATCGAATCAACTGAATCGATTCACTCAACTGATTCAT